>JAOWBW010000793.1:124300-178417 GCA_026119855.1 Campanula takesimana | reverse complement strand
AAGTGGGAACACATTACTATGGATCTGGTGATTGGACTTCCCAGACGTTGAAGGGTCATAACGCAATTTGGGTCATAGTGGATAGCTCACTAAATCGGCTCACTTTCTAGCAATCAAGGTGACTGATTCGTTGGAGAAGTTAGCTAAGTTGTACGTGGTTGAGATCGTGAGGTTACATGGGATACCGGTCTCTATAGTGTCAGATCGAAATGCGAGATTTACATCAAATTTCTGGAAGAGTTTACAGAAAGCGTTGGGGACGGAGTTAACTATGAGTACACCGTTCCATCCTCAGACAGACGGGCAGTCAGAAAGGACGATTCAAACTCTTAAGGATCTATTGAGAGCAACGTCGTTGGATTGGCAAGGAGCGTGGGATGATCATTTATCACTAGTGGAGTTTGCCTACAACAACAGTTACCACTCTAGTATTGGAATGGGCCGTATGAAGTTCTGTATGGGTGGAAATGTAGATCGCCTGCGTGTTGGGATGAAGTAGGTGAGAGGAAGTTAACTGGACCCGAGATTGTTCAAGTAACGGCGGATAAAGTTAAACAGATTCGCAAGTGGTTACTAACTGTACAGAGTAGGCAGAAGTCGTATGCGGATAATCGAAGACGCGATCTAGAGTTTCGAATAGGGGATCATGTATTCTTGAAGACAAAAGGAATCATGCGATTTGGAATTTGCGGAAAGTTAAGTCCTAGATATGGGGGACCGTTTGAGATTCTAGAACGAATAGGAGCGGTAGCCTATAAGTTGGCTTTACCTCCTGTGCTGGCTGGTGTGCACAATGGTTTCACGTGTCGATGTGAGAAAGTACGTAGCTGACCCGAGCCACGTCATAGAGTACAAACAGTTACGTTTTCGTGAAGACTTGAGTTATGATGAAAAGCCGGTAAAGATTGTAGACCGTAAAGATCAAGTTTTGCGGAAGCGAGTGATTCCGTATGTAAAAGTGCAATGGAGCAATCACACGGAAAGAGAAGCCACGTGGGAGCTCGAAAGTGAAATGCGTGATATGTATCCCGCTTTGTTCGAAGATTAAGGTACGTTTAGTTTGGAGGACCAAACTCTTTTAAGGGGTAAGAATGTAATAACCCGAACTTACTTTTTTTTATATTAAACTCTTAATTATTAATGGGCCAAACTTTAATAATTAGTTTAGTTTAGTTATTGGGTCTAAAGTAGAAGGCCCAATTCATTAACTAAGAAGGATTAGGAGTCCAATTTAAATTAGGGAATGGGAAGCCCTATTAATATAAATACCCTCTCTTAAACCCCTAATATTATAATACTCTACGAAAAGAAAGAAAAGACGGAAGAGGAAGGGGGGCGGCGATCGGTATAGATCACAGAGAGAGAGAGACGGTGAAGGGGAAGAAAAGTGAGGAAGGATCGAGTTCACAAAGGTAATCCTAGAACCCTTAAACTCTTCTCTTCATCTTTGTAAATCAAATTGTTGGATTAAGAAACCCTAAGTTATGGATTGATCAACTAGGGTTAAATAGTATGCAATTAAGGAAGAAAAATATGGATTGTGGAAGTGTGTGTCCTGCGTGTGTGTGCTGGTGCGCATCTGGGGGTGTGGTGGTGTGCGTGTGTGTGTGCGGGTGTGTGTGCTGTTGTGTGTTTGTGTGTGCGTGTGTGATACAGAGTGTATGTGTGTGTACTGTAATGTGTTTGTGTGTGCGTGAAAGTGCAGGAGATGGTGGGTGTGTGTGTGTGGGCTGATGGTGGGTGTGTGTGTGTCTGAAGTGTGGGTGTCTGAAGTGTGGGTGTGTTCAGAGTGGTGGGTGTACCAGTGTGTGTGTGAATCAGAATGGTGGGTGTGTTTGTCAGTAGGTGTACTCAGTAAGTGTGTGCAGAAAGTGTGAAATCAGTGTGTGTAATTTGTGTAGTGAAATTGAGAATTGGGGATTGACTGATAAAAACCCTAGGGTGTTGTAGTCATTCTTAAAGTTATTGGTTAACTAGGAAAGGTGATAGATGACTAAACCATGAAATTAATCGAGTAAAAGAAGTAAATTGGGACGGAAGTAAAATAGTATTTTCTCATGTCTAAGGCTAGACTATTTCATATTGTAGATTGTCCAAGCGGAGTAAAGCAAGCTAGTAGAACACGAAGCTAAGGTAAGGGATTACGCTCTTAGTTGTGTATTGATTCTTAATCCTTTGTTAGGATTTCCAATCTCTGTTTTTATAAAGTAAACTATCTGTGGCTAGATAGTCTTTTAAACTATCCGTTCTGCGAATTGTTCCGTCTTTTGTTATCCACTCTATTGATATGGTTATTGTTCAATAGGGTTATCATGTGTATGATTGATTTTGTAACCTTGGTGTCCAAGTGAGATGTGTATCTTTTAAAAAGTGATCAAGTAAAGTTTGTAAAGTTAAGCTTTGTGTTGTAAAAGCTCTTTAAAGTGAATTCTTTTAATAAGTAAAGTGACTACAGTTATCCATAATCCCGAAACGGATAAGTGACCCCTTACAGTTATCCATTAGTTCTAAGTTGAACATGTGGACCCCTTTGCGTTGCTTGATGAAGTAACGTAGGTTATCATGATATACCGATTTTGGTGCGGTCAGTAGAAACCCGAGCCCTGGGTACAGCACGTGCTTAATCCCTAAATGAAGTAAAGTAAAGGAAAGAAAAGTAAAGTGTGAGTAAAATGTTGTGTTTTGCAAACTGCCTCTGAAGCCACGTATTTTCAAGTAATGAATTGTTTTCATCAAGTAAATGTTTCTTTTCAAACTGAGTGTTAGTTTGATCCTTGAGTTATATCCGTTCATTGTAATTCATTGTTACCGTTCGTTTCGGTCATCTCCTCTTAGTACCCGAGGGGATACCGTATGAACTTACTGGGCATTGTTCGCTCATTCCTTTCATCTTTTTTTCTCTCTCCAGGTTATAAATAAGCAGATCAAGAGTCGCAAGTTTGGCGGCTTAGGAGTTATCTTTTATAAAGTTAATTAGTGGTTATGTTTCCGTTACGGTTAAGTTATAAACTTTATTTTCCGTTAGTTACTGTTTGAGCTAGTGGTTTGTACTAGCCGTTGTGGATTTGAACGTTGGTTAAAGTTTGAATTGTGGTTATTTGTAGCTTTGGCATTCTGATTTTGGGATTTATTCGTATTAAGTTATTATTTAATTGTAGTGAAAAGTTGGGGTGTTACAAATTTGGGACAGAGGGAGCACTTAATTATGAAAAAAAAAAATTCATTAATTTATAAGGTGACTGGTTATTCATTTTATTGCAGAAAGATAGCTCCAACAATTTTTCTGGATGTCCCAGAAGATTCACTGATAATGAAGGACGAAATCTTTGGACCATTACTACCCATTTTAACTGTGAGAACCAAATTCAACCTTTTTATTAATAATTCACATTTTTTTTTTGTTTCAATGCATATGTGACGATAACTTGTTATGCTTCTACTCTTTCTGCTCGGAATAGGTTCAAAATTTGGAAGAGAGTTTTGCTCTGATAAAGTCAGGATCAAAGCCACTTGCTGCATACTGCTTCACAAACAATGACAAGTTAAAGAAGGAATTTATACGGAAGATTAGTGCTGGAGGGATGGTTATCAACGACACAACCTTACACGTAATTCTTCTCTTTTTTATACGACCATTGATGACTTTATGATATATTTTGAAAAGATTTACTCCCTCTGTCCTTAAATGAGTGTCCATTTTCAAGAAATCTTTGTCCCTAAATGAGTGTCTTTTTTTAACATAACTTTCTCCCTATTCGTTTTTTTTTCGAATTTTTTTTCACCGGTTTCTTTATACGTGCAAAACTAAAGGTTTGGAAAGGAGATTACAAGATTATATATGAATTGTTGTTACCAAATTGTTCAAAAAGTTGAGATTTTCAGTGTCCCTTAAAATGAAATTTAGACACTCATTTAGGGACAGAGGTAGTAATTTTTAAGCAATTTTAGTAGCAAATATGTACTGTAAGTACCCTTACTAACTACTTTATAGACTTAAAAACATGTTTGTTTGGGCTGAATGAGGTCTCTGAATGGCCCAAGAGACAGCACTTTTGGGCCATTCAGAGGCCTCGTTCAACCCAAACAAACAGACCATTACAGTATTGCAAATATACGTAGATATGTGATAATTGGTAATGGTGAATTGGAAAAAAATGCAGACTGCTTTGGAAAGTTTGCCGTTTGGAGGAGTAGGGGAAAGTGGGATGGGATCATACCATGGAAAATTCTCATTTGACGCGTTCAGTCACAAGAAGGCGGTTCTTTACAGAAGCTTCAAAGGGGATTCTGACGTCAGGTTCCCTCCTTACACATCGCGAAAACTACGATTGTTGAAGGCTGTGATGGGGGGACGGATATTTGAACTAATTTTGATCCTATTTGGATGGTATAAGGATTGAACTGTGTCCCAAGATACACTATAAAGTGTGAATCACAAGTATTGTGCTTCATTTTTGTGTACAGAAAATAAAGAACAGTATAAAGGAACTTGTTTTTCCGTTATAAATTATTTTGATTAAGGAATGATCGTGTTTCTCCTCCTCCCCTCCTCTTCTCTGCTCTCAAACTAGTAAATGGTTTGGATGTATTCGGATGTTAATGGAGTAATTCTTGAAGAAAATCATGTATGAAAATATGTTGGGGTATCTGATTTCCTGAAACTTATTTTTGCTAGAAAACTGAGTCTGGTAGTTATTTCTCGGGGCTTGGACTCTAGGGCCCCTGAGCCCAGATACAAACCCAAAAAAGGAAAAGCCAGATACAAAATTCTTCATACACCCCTCACCAGCAAAAAATGCAAGAAGACTAAAATGCCCCCCATACTCCTCCCACCCTTACTTTTTGGTCAAATCCTAGTCAACTCTTATAACTTACACATAATTAATATATAAGAGTAAAAAAAAATCATTTTTTTCATTTTTTAGAAAATAAATAATAATATTTGGTCAAATATAGTCAAACCCGGTCAAACAGCAGTCAATCTCTTATAACTGACACATAATTAACATATAAGAGTCGAAAATTTTCATTTTTTTTCATTTTTATAGAAAAAAATAAATATTATTCGGTCAAATTTGGTCAAACAACAGTCAAACTCTTATAATTTACACATAATTAACATATAATAGTAAAAAAAAACTTCACATTTTTCATTTTTTAAAAAAATAATAATAATATTATTTGGTCAAACCCGGTCAAACATCAGTCAAACTCTTATAACTTACACATAATTAACATATAAGAGTCCAAAATTTTCACTTTTTCCATTTTTTTTGGTCAAATATGGTCAAACAGCAGTCAAACTCTTATAACTGACACATAATTAACATATAAGAGTCGAAAATTTTCACTTTTTTTCAATTTTATAGAAAAAAATAAATATTATTCGTCAAATTTGGTCAAACAACAGTCAAACTCTTATAACTTACACATAATTAACATATAATAGTAAAAAAAAACTTCACATTTTTCATTTTTTTAGAAAATAATAATAATATTATTTGGTCAAACCCGGTCAAACATCAGTCAAACTCTTATAACTTACACATAATTAACATATAAGACTCCAAAATTTTCACTTTTTCCATTTTTTTAGAAAAAAAATTATATTTTTTTGGTCAAATATGGTCAAACTCGGTCAAACAGCAGTCAAACTATTATATCTGACACATAATTAACATATAAGAGTCGAAAATTTTCACTTTTTTTCAATTTTATAGAAAAAAATAAATATTATTCGGTCAAATTTGGTCAAACAACAGTCAAACTCTTATAACTTACACATAATTAACATATAAGAGTAAAAAAAACTTTACCTTTTCATTTTTTTAGAAAATAATAATAATATTATTTGGTCAAACTCGGTCAAACATCAGTCAAACTTTTATAACTTACACATAATTAACATATAAGAGTCGAAAATTTTCTTTTTCTCAATTTTTTTTTTAGAAAAAAATAAAAAAATTATTTGGTCAAACCCGGTCAAACAACAGTCAAACTCTTATAACTGACACATACTCCCTCCGTCCCATTTCAAATTGCAAATACTAGGTTGGCACGTGGATTAAGGGAAAAAGTGAAAAATGTGATGTGTTGTGAGTGTTGATACTTGAGTGGGAGAGAGAAAGTAAACAAAATAGTACTATCTAGTTTTTTTCACTTTTACATCTGTACTACTGAAACACAAAAGTAAGCTGCGTATTATTGATTAATTAGCAAAATTAACCAAAATAGTTAATGAGTGTTAATGAACATTAATGAGTGTTAAAAATTTAACGGATATTACTATCAATATTTACAATTTGCCCCATAATGAAACAAATTAACTTAGTTGAGTACTAAAAAGGGTATATCTAAATATTATCAAATTAAAAAGACTAAAAATAAAATATAAAATTTACAAACACCCCCCTCATCCACTATATGCTTCAGTTTTTACAAACACCCCCTCCCCTTTTTCTTCCCTAAAAGAATTGGGCCTCTCTCTCTCTAGTTTTCCAGAACCCATCACCTCCACCACGGCCCTCCTCCACCGCAAACGTGTGTCGCTACCGCCGCCGCCGTCACAACCTCCTTCGCCCTCTTCCAGACGCTGTCTCCGTCTCTTTTCTCTCTCTCTCTTTCCGTCACATTACTCTCTCTCCGTCGCTACCGTCGCCGCCGTCACCAACCCTCCTTCGTGTGTTACATCTTTGCAGATCTGGGTTTGTTCCACTTTGTTTTTTATTTCGACTTGATTTTTGATTGGGTTTCGATTTTTGATTTTGATTTCAACTCTGATTTTTGATTTGGGTTTTAAGTTAGGTTTCGATTTTGGATTTTCGATTTGGGTGACGATTTTGATTTAGTTTTGGCTTTTATTTCGATTTGTTGAACAAAAGAAGATTCTATTTTGATTTTGATTTTGTTGTTGTGAAACCAAACCAGAAATTAATTTTTGTTTTCATTTTGAATTTTCGAGCGTTTGAAGGATTAATTTTTATCACTTTGAGCATGAACACATGAACATGAACAAACTGCAGTTAACTTTATTAACGATTTTTTCAACTTATGCGTTTTCGTGTAAAAGTACTTGTTTATCGGGTTAATTTCACTGCCCACCCTCAAGGTTTGGACAAGTCTCACTGCCCCCCTTGAGGTTTGATTTTGTCTCACTGTCCACCCTTTTGACAATAAATTTACTATTTTACCCTCACCTTTATAGAGAAATTGATTTATATCCCATTACTTGTGATTAAATTCACATGAAAAATCAAAATAATACCATCTACATAAATTTGAAGTATAACAAATATATTAAAACTCATTAATGCTATATTAAATAATTTATAAATCATTACTAATCACTCTTTATTCAAATTTTATAATATTTATCAAACTCAGTAACTTTCATTGTAATTTTGGAGAAATAGTCATACTACTAATTAATTTTAAAGTTCAAGTAATTTTTTATTAATGTTAAGCATAGTAATAATTATTTGATATCTTTATATTAAATAATATATTAAAACTCACTAAAATTTAAATTAATCAATAAATTACTATTTCAAATAAAAAATATTACTTTGAATAATTTTTCATTACATCCAAATTCATTTTGTAAAATTCATAAATAGAAAAAATGTTTTATTTCCTATTCATAGCTTCTCAACTCTATTTGCTTTTAATATTTTTTTATCATACTGATTGTTCATTGTAGTAAATGAATAAATAAAAATATAACTAGATTAACTATTTTAAATTCAAACAAAACTTTTATATCAATATTAACACTAATAATTATTATAATGCAATAAGAACAATTTTATATTTATAAATATTATTAATTGATACATTTTTCTTAATATGTTAAATATACTTAAGAGTTTCACAAAAAATGAATTGGATATAAAGAAACAATATTCAAAGTAAAATATTTTTAAAATAGAAAATTGTTTATTTCATATAAAGGGTTAGTGATTTATAATATGTTATGAATATATAAAAATAGCGAATAATTACTATGTTGCACACTAATCAAAAAAAATATTTGAGCTTTAAAATTAATTATTTATATGACTATTTTTCCAAAATTACAATATAAGTATTGAGCCTAATAAATTATCAAATTTGAATCATGAGTTGATTAGTAATAATTTAGAACTTATTTTATATATTAGATTTATGAGTTTTAATATATTTTTTATACTTATATTCCTTAAAAATAAAATTTATTTTAATTGATATTATTTAGATTTTTCAAATGAATTTAATTATAAACAATAATATATAATTCCATTTCTCTATAAAAGTGAGGGTATAATAGCCAATGTATTTCCAAAAGGGTAGACAGTGAGACGAAAACCATACCTCAAGGGGGGCAGTGAGATTTGTCTAAAACTTGAGGGTGGGCAGTGAAATTAACCCTTGTTTATCAGATCTAGTTACGTGGAATGATAATTTAGACCCATGAATTGTTTTTTCCTCAAATAAATATATTGTTTTTGATTCTCATAAAGCCAGGTTTGTGGAATTAGAAGCACATCGAGAGTGGTTATACAATCAAAGTATACCTGTTAAGTTGAAAAAAAGTTTTATAGACAGTTAACTTTGGGTGGTGGTGGCACAGCGGTGGTGTTGTTGATGGTCTGGTGGTGCTAGTTGTAATTCTTGGTTGAAGAAGACAGTAGGGCCTGAACCAGTTATTAAGCTTGTTAAGTTATAATGCCTACTAACGCCCGTTAACTTTATTACGATTTTGGTAGTTTTGCTAATTTATCAATAGTACGCAGATTGCTTTAGTTGTTTAGATAGTACGGAAGGTTAAAGTGATATTCTTGCAATAGTAACGGATGTCAGAATGCAGTTTACTCGAAAAAAATTGTGTGGTGAAAAATGAAGAGAGAGAATGAGTAGGTGAGACAGATTGAATATAAAATTATAAAAAGATTACTATTTTGGGAAGTCTCAAGTGAAGTGAAACGATCAAGTGAGGTGGAACAGAGGGAGTATATTTATTGTTTTACTTATTTTAAAGCATGATGAGTTTGCCTCTTCATGATGATCTAACATTAATTTCGTATCATGCTATATTCATTTCAATTTAATTAAATTTAAATAAGAGAATTTTGGTAATCACAAAACTTTTTTTGTCCAATGTTTCATATTCTAAGACTTATTATTTGCACATATATTTATTAAATGTTTTAACTTTTAATTTAGTTAATTCATAATTAAGAGACTTTTGATAAGCAAAATATTAAATTACCTACTCATTCATCTCCCTTTAAGATTTATAACACTAAAAAAAAATTTAATTCATAATGAATCTATCTTTTAATTTTGTATGACTTTTCATATTCAGTTCCTTTAAATTAAGTTACACTTCTAATGTTTCATCTTTTTAGACTTATTATATTCATATATATTTATTAGATGTTTTAATTTTAAATTAAATTAAATTTATATGTAAAGACTTTTGATAATCTAAATATTTAGTCATCTTATAATTCATGTCATTTAAAGACTTGTTGCATAAATAAATTAGAATTAATTCATAGTGGATCTAACATTTGATTTTAAAAGACTTATCATATTCAATTAATCATTAAAATTAGTTTGCATCTTTTAGGACTTATTATATGAACATATATTTATTTGCATGTTTTAATTAAATTTAATTTGATTATATATATATATATATATGCATGCATAATGTACACGAATAAGGACTATTAATTCACGTGTCGTTTATATTTTAATAATTATTATTCTTTATTTAATCATCAACATATTTACGTATATTTTTTGATAAATTCCTTATCAGTTTGATATAGAAGAAAGACTTGTGCTCCAGCCTCGTGTTTTAGGTTTATTTTTATATTTATTTTATTAAAAAAATATGTATATTAATAGTATGAGTGTCAAATTTTCAACTTTACTTTTCATTTTTACTATTATAAAAACATTCAACTTAATTAGTACTACATACATGATATAAATGACATGAATGACCGCTTTAACGAAGACACAATATTGACCTTAAGAATAAATCATATTAAAAAATATGAAAACAAAATGTAATAAAAGAAAAGCATAATGTCTAATACTTGTTACCTGATTGTACTCATTAGAATAAATAAGCAAGAAAATTAATAGTATGATGTAGATAATGAATGAGGGTAAGCATAATGAATAGACACATTCTAATGTTGAAAACATTGAATGGTTAAAAATTAAAATAACTGAAAAGTAAAGCGAATTGAATGATTCATTAAGAAATATGAGTATTGGAAAGTCATTGAAATTGAAAATGATTGTTAATAATGGTGTAAAATAAATATTTTAATTAGCCGCATTTAAAATTTTTGAGCAAAATTAATTCTAAGTAATTCTTGAATCTTCTACATTTTCGGTCTCTTTAACTTTTACTAACCATACCGCATATACAATTTGGATTAAATTATAACACTATATTAATTTATCTTTTAAACAAATTAATATTTATACTCATGAATTTTAATCATCCTCTGAGTTTTAAGTTATTAATATCATTGAGTTTATATTGTATTCGGACTATTATAAAA
This sequence comes from Campanula takesimana, assembly GCA_026119855.1. NCBI lineage: Eukaryota > Viridiplantae > Streptophyta > Magnoliopsida > Asterales > Campanulaceae > Campanula > Campanula takesimana. The sequence goes on along the minus strand of JAOWBW010000793.1, from coordinate 167,852 downwards.
ATTACATTTAGTAAAGACATTTATACTATTACCGATAGCAAAGATATCTCACATTTGGAAATTTTACTTTTACAATTAATTTTTATGATTTTGTATATATGAAATTATTTAAATGGATAAAATGCAATATCATGTAGAAGCACGAAACAAATTGAGTAAGTTCAATAGGGAACCTTAATATGCAATTAATTTCATGTTTTTGTTCAAAAGATTCAGGCATTGAGTAACATAAGTTCATAAATATGATAAAATTAGGTGTATAATATAAATTTTGTAAACCTATCTCAAATGAATTCACAATTTCACATATACTAAAACACAAATTACACAAAACCTATACAAAAATCATTCATTTTTATTGTGAATATTCATACAAACTTGATCACCATTAGTACAATCATAGCTACATTTTTTTATATAAATATCTTTTTGGATGGGTCTATTACCCATTTGTTATCACCTCACTCTATAAAATGTATTTTCACTTTCGCTTCTGATTAAAAATAAAAATGGGCATTTATTTTATAAAAAAATAATATAATTAATTAAAAAATTAAACTACCATAAAAAAATGTTAAAAGCATAATTATCTTGCTACTTCTAAAATATTTGTTGCCCACCATATACCAAAGAAGTTTAACCTTTGAATTCTTTTAATCTCCTTCTCCTGCAATTCATAAAAAGGTTCTTGAATTATAGATGATTTTCAAATTAAAGTTTAGATTAAAAAATATTAAAAAAAATAATACATTAAAGATTAATTGATTTACTTGTGCGCAAATCATTTTTTAACTAATGCAAATATTTTAAGAAACATAAAAATAATTATTACCTGCATCACTTACGATGAGATACGTATCATCTCAACTTGAAGTCTGCCATTATTCAATAACTTATCAGATAACATAAAAATCTTTAAAAATATCGACTATAATACATCCAACCAATATTATATATCAATAGCAAAAAAATATATATAAAAAATCAAATCAGATCAAATACATTGACATATATAAAAAATCAACAATTCATCCAAAGAACTAAAGCCAAGATAATAATCAAATCCATGATGTTATAACAAAAAAATGAAACAAAAGCAAAAGTAAAGTAATTTATTATAATTTCAGAAATCAAAAATCAAAATCATCTAATTGAAACAGGACTTATCGAGCACGTCGACACCATGACAAAATATTTCTTGCAGGTAAAAGAAGCATAAGCGGCACGATAAGAGATACGGAGTATTATTTATACTTTAAGAAGAAATGAGCCATGGAGGTAGATGAGACGAATCGAGTGAGTGATACATAATGTTCAAAATTTGTTGTCGAATTTCAATTAAAAAAAAAGAAAAAAAAAGAAAAGAAAAAAAAATGAACATAAGTGCTTTTGATGTGGTACATAATGTTTAATTTTTTTTTAGATTTTTTTAAAAAGGAGAGAGAAGTGATTACCTTAATCCAATTGAGAATAAGTTGTTTGACAAATCTAAACTTTTATAATATTCAGCTTATGCATCTGCAAAAAAATGTTAGAATTGATATAAGCAAGTTTAAGAAAACATCATGATAGTGCTACTACAGGGATAAAGAAACAACTAAATAAACTATCTTTGGATTCTTAATAGATGAACAATTTTTAAGAGATAACATATTACTACCTCCGTTTCAAAATATTTTTCCAACATTTTTTGTTGTTACTACGAATACATTTGGAGTAATAATTTTATGTTAGTTTAATTATACTAATGAAAATTTAAAACTTGTAATTGATTCATGGTCAATAATATTATCAATAACAAATTATAAAATTTCATTAATTAAGATAATAAAATCAAACTAAAATTAGTCTTTTAAGTTAGTTTGGCTATTGAAAAAGGAGTGCAATAGTTATTATGGGATGGAGGAATATTGTTTTATAACTAATTTTTTTTTATTCAACTGGAAGAAAAGTTAACAAAAGCAATAATTATGCATTCTAAATCATTAGCGGAAGTATGTGGCTCACTCAAGTTATGAATTTGAGTAGAATGTCTTCTTCTAGTCTTTGGAGAATGTTTCTTCCCTTTCAACCTCTATAGTGCTCACCTGCATTGAAAAAAAAAGTAGCTTAACATCTGAGCCAAAAGACAGTAAATAAAATAAATAAAATAGAACACATAGAGAAGGAGAAGAGAGATTGGTTAGAGAGATAAATTTAGTAATTGTGTTTAGTCCATTGATGGATATCCTAATATCCACAAATTCTTCTTAATATGACTCTTCAACTTTTGAGTCTCTTGCACTTCATTTACCTTCCTTTATGCACCAACTTGAAATGCATTGAGTTATCATTTGATTAATTAATTTGATTAGTTCAAAAGTCACATTAGTGGAAAAGACACACCTTTCAATGCATGCCCTACCTAGTGTTCGTTTTTATTTTATATATAAGAGTATGAGTTCTATTATATACTAACATAATCTTATAGAATACTATTCTCTTTATATATGTTCTCTATACAACTTACATATTCAAAAGTACTTAGTTTCATACCTAATGTTATCAACTAATATTATTACCTAGGTAGCCGAATGTCAAAAGACTTTGGAATTGGAACAATCATCCTACATGGAAGCCTCACAATCAAGATAAACCATTTTGTTGCTTATGTGTCATTCACATAGTTGGTTTCACCAACTTTAAAATACTATAGTATAGATTTAAAGTCTGAGAGACAACTCTACAATTTTCTTTTATTTTTAATTATGGGAGTGGACTCTCAGGGTTCAATGTCTTTGGTGTTTACTATCAGAGCATCTTGCTCTGGAATATCAAAGGATATATAGGAATTCCAAAATAGTTCACCTTCATAAAATACTAAGAGCAATAAATCATTAAATTTGGTTTAAAATATGAGTTAATCATGAAAATCAAAATAGATGGAGTATCAAGGGAGAGGATTTTGAACCGCTGCCACGCTAGTTAGCTCCACCCAATGGTTTCGATTGGAGCCACCTCATTTTAGCTCCACCCAACGGTTGAGATGTGTCCGCACTCGGTGGGACCCACAAAAATTGAAATCATCTTAGCCGCACACCAAACCGCTCGCCTATAAGGCCTTGATCAGAGCCGTTAGGTGGGGGGTGGAGCTAACTTGGTTGGAGCGGTTCGGGTCCGGAGAGGGAGACCAGTCATTTGGACTTTTGGACTTTGTATTTGTTTTTACTTTCACCTCCTACTTTCTTAGTTCTCACTATAAAACCCTCATTAAAAAGTTAATTAACATCCCATCAACAATTATTCCATTAACATCAATCACTTTCCATGATTTTTTTACTATATTTATTTCACAATAATATTTTTACACTTTTCGATTATACTGCGTACTACCTCCATCCCAGTTTAAGGTTCTAAGTTTTTTTTTTTTTATGTTTGTCTGAAGGATCTTTGAGCAATAATTGAAGGTTAATCTAACTATCTAAATGAAAATCTAAAACTTGTTATTGATAGACCATTATATATACTACCGATAACAAGTTTTTGATTTTATTTGGATAGTAGATTAGCCTTTAAATATTGCTCAAAATCATTCAGACAAACAGCAAAAAAACTAAGAACCTTAAACTGGGACGGAGGGAATATTTTTTTTTTGAACCACTAGTATCGTAACATTTAGTGGCGAAGCCAGAAATTTTAGGAATGGGTTCAAGATTGCTTTAGGGATAAATATTATAATTAGAGTATGTAGATTTTGCTTAGCAAGCAAATTATAATTTAGTGCAAACTTTACACAAAATTAAGGGGGTCAATATGTGTAAATCAATTACTTTTAGTACTAAAAAAGTAATTGTCTTAAAATTTGAAGGTGTAAAAATGGTCACTTTTCAAAATTGAAGGGGTCAAAATGTGTAATTCAATTACTTTTAGTACTAAAAACTACTCCCTCCGTTTCATAATACATGACGTTTTAGGAGCAATTTTTTATGTTCCAAAATATTTGACGTTTTACTATTACCAATAAAGAATTACTCTTGTTTATCTATTATACCCTTATTCATTAATTATGAACTATTTCTTATATAAGCATTTAAACGCCTAGGTAATTGGATACTTTTAGGGGCACATATGTCTTTTTAATATGTATTAATTGCATTTCTTAATATGTGTAAAAAAAATCTAAAACGACATGTATTATGAAACGGAGGGAGTAATTGTCTTAAAATTTGAAGGTGTAAAAATGGACACTTTCCAAATTGAAGGAGGTCAAGTGACCCCTATGCCTTGTGTCTGGCTTCGCCAGTGCTAGCATCATATTAGATACCGTTTTAACGTTGATACATTTACATGGCTTGAACTCAAAACCTCTGATTAAGCTTGAACTCAAAACTTCTGATTAAGCTAGAACGTATGCTTTTCATCAGCTGATTTATATGCTAGTTGGTCATACTAAGTACTCCCTCCGTCTCAAAATAGATGTCGTTTTGAGAGTTAATTTTTGTCTCAAAATACTTGTCGTTTCACTATTTTCAAAGCTTTTTTATTACTCTATACCAATTATACCCTTAATAATGATAGTTAACTATCTCTTACCTAACCATTTAATTACCTAGGTAGTTGAATTATTTTAGGGATATTTGAGACTTCTTAACATGCATTAATGACATTTCTTAAAATGTGTGAAACGCTCCAAAAACTAGGAGGACAAACTAAAGGCGACAGAAACAAAGGTTTAGGCAACAAGACAAACAGCGTGATGCACAAGTCACAACTCCACCTTGATTCACTCTGATTCATATTCCTTTTGGAAAATAAATAAATAATGGAGTAATAATAATAATAAAAGAATGTCCATATAACTAAATTAATTGCACCCTTTCCCTTCTGTTCTTCTCTATAAATATTAGGTAATCCAAATGTTTCTTTGCTACTCTTAAATTACTCTCCAGAAATTAAACTTATTGGTCATCATTTTTCTATGGCCGGCCTTCAATACTTGTTCTTTCCAACTGATTTCTATTACCCTCGTCCTCATCCACAAACCATAATGGAAAACAACATTATCAACCGATTACAGACAACGTTTGATTCCAACATTTGTTGTAATCAGTTTGAACATACGACGATCGATTTAAAGAAACCACCGACTTACTCGTTAGTATGTGTGAAGAAGCCAGTTGACAAGCTCGTCAAACTTTCTTCGTCCTTGCCAACGAGCATCATCCCAATCTACAAGTCCCAAAACCCTCGAGATTGAACCGCACAAATATTTAAGGAGTGATTAATGGATGCAAGGGAACAAGGGGGGATGGTGTAATTTGTGCACACAGTTAAAAATAATTTGAGTCCGTCACTAACAGCAAGTGACAAAGTTTTTTGTGGTTTCTCTTTTATATTCTCCTTTGTTTCCCTCTTAATTGTATGTATGTCTATCGCCCTATTGACCCAATGTATTATGATGAAACTCCAGTTTTAATCATCCATACTCCCTCCGTTCCATTTGAAGCTTTACCTTTTACTCAAATGTGTGTCCCGTTAAAAGCTTCACCCTTTCCTAAAATGGTAAAAAATGTAAGCTCCTCTTATCATACCCACTCACTTCTTCCTCTCACATACTCTTACTTAAATTATGGGGCCTAGTTGTCATACCCACTAACTTTTCCCTCTCACATATTTAAATTGTAGGCCCCACTTGGCATACCCACTAACTTCTTCGCTCTCACAACCATTCTTACACTCATCACTTTCCTTAATTTGTGTGCCATCATCAAAATAGTGAAGTTTCAAATGGGACGGAGGGAGTATATTGTTTTAGAAGTTTAACCAGAGAAAATTTTGGGGGAAACTAGTTTCTCCATAAGTTATAAAAAGTCTTGTTTTTATAGGTGTTAAAGTTTAGGGTTTAAGGTTTAGGGTTTAGGCCTTTTAGGGTATAAGAAGGGTTAAAAAACAGGACTTTTTATAACTTATGGAGGAACTAGTTTCCCCCAAAACCAACTCTTAACCATTCTACTAGACATGGCCATTCACGGTTAACCGCTAGTTAGGCGGTTATAACCGCCGGTTGAGAAAACCGGTTTGGTCTAACCGTAACCTAACCGGCTAACTGTTCTCCCCGGTTACGGTTTCCCGGTTAACCGGTTTATCCGGTTGAACCGGTTACTTCTTTTTTTTTAAAAAAAAACAGTGCTTTTAACGGTTTTTTAACATAAATCTATTAATTAAAAACTAACTGAAATTGTCAAAACTAACTGAAACTGTCAAAAACTAACTGAAACTGTCAAAAAACTAACTGAAACTGTCAAAAACTGACTGGTATTCTAATAACACAATTTTTTTAGTTAAAAAAAGGATGGTATCCTTAAATTTTATTAATTAAAATTAAAATTACAATGAGGGGGACAACCAATCCTTGCCCTTTTATAATTTAAGTGAGGAAAAAATGGAGCCTTACCTCAACTAAACTATTACAATGAAATAAAAATAAACATATACTAAAAATTAAAATAAAAACTATCTAAATTCCGTCCCCTTCCGAACTTCCCGTAGAGTCTTCCAAGTCGTATTGGTATTGTGGATCTACATTTACTAAATCCTCTTCATAAGGCATATCTTGATCCCTCTTTTCCGCTCTAACCCAATCACCAAGTAAGAGTTGATTTTCCAAATTTTCACAAGTTAGTTGGAACGTCTTGCATCCAAAACATTTCCTCCCACACTAAATGCCGATTCGACCGCCACGGTTGAAGCGGGAGAAGCTAAGACTTCTTTTGCAATTAAAGAGAGTATGAGATAAGTTTCTTGCCTTTGTGATCACCACCTCAAAATATCAAAACTAGTTGGATTTGAAGTGTTTTGTACAACTTCATGTCTAGTAGAGAAATATGCTTCCAACTCGTACGGAATGCTAGAGGTAGAAGAAGAAGAAGAAGACGTTCTAGGACGTTTTTGGGAATAAATTTCATTAACAAAACTATATGGATCGTCATTCTCCTCATATTGTGTATCAATACCAATATCTTCTTCATTAGGACTTGAGCCATATTGAGAAAGATTTCTATGAATTGCACTATACTCATTATAAAGAGTCATCAAATCTTGTTTTGTATTTTCAACAATAATCGCCGGGTTTTCGTAGAATCCGTCCCCATTGGGGTATAAATTTGCATAATAAAACGTTATTATGCGAACTAGATCTTTCAATTTAACACGGGGATCCAACATCTTTGCAAGCAAAAATAGAGACAGAATGTTATCAAAATATTTGACCCACTTTTCCCTCATGGAAGCAATGCTTTGGTTTAAAATGGTACAATTTTGCAAATTTTTAAAACTTTGAACTATTGCAATACATTGATCAAGTACCAAAACGGAAGTTGGATAATAAACTCCCGACAATGCCAAAGTAGCGGTATTGAAAATCTTTAATAATTGACATAAATTAGTGCAAGCGTTCCATTGATAAGCAAATAAAGGAATTTCATAGCTCATAGTAATAAAAAAATCCATGAGATGCTCTTTATACTCAAAACCATCAATTAACATTTTGTAGGTAGAATTCCACCTAGTCGGAACATCCATAGAAAAATATTTTTTGGGAAGACCCTTATTTAGTAAATATTTTATCCATTTTCTTGTAATTTTATTTTTTTTTTTTGCAATAAAATAAAGAGCATCTCTAATGGGTTTAACATATTGATCTAAAGCATCCAAACCATCTTTAACACATAAATTTATGATATGACATAAACATCTAATATGAAAATACTTACCCCCAAGTGACGGTTGACAAATGAGCATCAATTCCGGTATACTAGCGGTATTAGCACTAGCATTGTCGAATGAAATAGAAAATATTTTTTGCAAAAGACCATATTTTGCCAAAATGGCGTGCAACTTTCTACAAATATTTTCCGCGGAATGAGGTGGTTCAAAACTATCATATGCAAGTAATCTTTTTTGTAAAGTCCACGAATTATCGATCCAATGGCATGTAACACCCAAATAACTATTTTTTTTTGCCAATGATCACTCCAACCATCAGCACAAATTGAAACTCTTTGATCTAATTTTGATAAAACATCAATTAAAAAATGTTTATATTCCAAAACCAATTTTTTAATATCGCGTACGAGAGTCGTACGTGGTACTTTGGAGGCGGCCGGATTTAAAGAAAGTCTAATAAACCGTTCATAAAATTCATCATCCGCAAAGTTCAAAGCAAGCCCTTTAACACACACAAATTTGCACAATTCTTTCCTATAAACGACATTATTAAACTTAAATAAGACCGAAGACGTACCTGGGTGTTAGGTTGAGCAAATTGTAATTGAGCTTGATCACTCTCAATCCCAACTTTTTCGGGATGTTTGCTATTGAGGTGGGTGTTCAATGATCCATGCCCTCCACCTTTTGTGAACGCGTAACTTTTGGTACAATAGTTGCATTCCGCTCGAAAATGTACAAAGTCGTTGGGGGTCAATTTGTACTTTTCAGAAATGGATCGTAAAAGTGTCGGATTTGGATTCTCGTGGTTGACGTTGCCCCCGACCACCTCTTCCCACGCCCCGAGCTCGGCCTCGGCCGGCCCTACCACTTTGAGCAACATTTTCTTCAATATTTTGCTCACTTTCCTCAAAATGTGACTCAAATTATGGGTTAAGTGAGGAAGAATCAACATGTTCCTTCAAAAAGGCCCTAATTGACGAGTATTTTTCACATCAAGGTCTGATCTGGCGAAAAAAAAATCATCAGGGTTCGTTTGGGAGGGTGGTATATCACTTTAGGGTCTAAATTGTCATTAACCCTATTTAAATTACAACTAACATTCAGTCATACTAGGACCAGGGTGAGTTATTAATTGTTATTTTATCAAAATATTACTTTAATTACAACTAACATTCATTCATTCATTTAGAGACAAAGTTATGTTAGAAAAAAACACTCATTTTGGGATAAATATTTTCTGAAAATGGACACTCATTTTGTGACAGATGGAGTAATAAAGAGGAAGGTTGAATTGCTTATGTTGAAGTGACTAATTAAGGTTCAAGAATTTTGTAATGTCAAATTTTTATTGTTTTGTTATGACCAAAGATCAAGCAATGACTTCTCTGTGGCTTCATAATTATTTGAAGTGATAAAATAAGGTCAAAGATGCCTCCCATAGTCCCATCTAGACCTCTTCCACATGTGGAAGAAGTTTTTATTCTTTGTGACTCTTTTAAAATCGTTGTTTAATCCATTTTGGGAGGTGAAAGAGTATCTTACTCTCTCTTCTCTTATTAAAAATTATTTTTTTATTTGTTATTTTTTATTATTTAAAAAAAAATCGTTCTATAATTTAGAATTAAAAGTACATAATTAACCTGACTAATAAAGCCTGTATCTATATTTTATAAAAATTGAATAGTAAAATGAAAAATCGACCGAAAGAGTATAATGCAAGCAGTATAAGCTATTGATATGGAAATAACTTTAATTGCCTTTCTTTCAGATAATTCTGTAAATTAGGCTCAAAAAATATTATTTTATTGATTATCTTAAGCCTGACATTTCGATGCGGCGAAAGGTGGCCGTATGAAACAAGAAACATTAATTAATTACTACCTCTTTCTCTAAATGAGTGTTCATTTTAAAGAAATTTTTGTTCGAAAATGAGTGTCTTTTTTTAGTATAACTTTGTCCCTAAATGTTTTTTTTTTTGAAATTTTTTTCACCGGTCTATTTATACGTGCAAAACTAAATGTTTGGAAAGGAGATTGCAAGATTATAAATGAATCTTTGCTACCAAATTGTAAAAAAAGTTGTGAATTTCAGATGTCTTTTAAAATGAAATTTGGACACTCATTTAAGGACATAGGTAGTACTTTACTTTGTGTCGTTAAAATTATAACCCCAAGACTCATTTAGGAATAGAGGTAGTACTTTACTTTGTGTCGTTAAAATTATAACCCCAAGTCCCCAACATTGGACTGGAAAAGAAAAGATAGTTTTACTTACTAGTATTTTTTATTATTAACACAAATAAATTATAATTAAGTATTACTTTCAATAATAAAAAATTAGAGTCAAATACAAATAGGACTTTCTTTCTGACTTCTAAGTGCCCAATCGAATCACGAATTTATGGTTTTTAGTTTTAAATATTATGTATGTGGATGATTTTAACCTTCTAATAATTGAAAGGGTTGGCCCTGTTATCGAGGCGATGAAGAATGGTTTTTTCAATACTAATTTAAAAATAATCCCAATTTGATATTAGTAATCAATTTAACCTTCTAATAATTGAAAGGGTTGTCTTGTTATCGAGGCGATGAAGAATGGTTTTCTCAATACAAATTTAAAAATAGTCCCAATTTGATATTAGTAATCAATTTAATTGAATTCGGACTAATAAGTTTAATGAACTACTCTCTAGCTCGGTTCCAAAATGAATGAGATTTTTTGTTGTAAAGTATATTATGAAAAGATTGACGTTTAAAAGTTAAAAAAATAATAATAATCATAAATAGCATTCCTGTATGTTTCAAAAGGTTAATTTTGCAATTATAAAAAAGAATTTTGAAAAAAAAATGATAAAAAATTATTTAAGGACACATTTTGTGATTAAAAAAAAATCATTGTTTTATACAAAAAAGGTCAATAATTCTGAAACAAAGGTATTAATAAAATCTTAATGAAATGATACAAGTTAATTTTGACAGTATTCGTAACTAGGGCTGTTAAACGAACCGAGCTTGTTCGAGCTCGACTCATCAAAGCTCGATTCGAATGAGCTCGAAGTGCTTTTCGAGCTCGAGCTGGAACCGAGTTCTTAAGCTCAATTTGTTATCGAGCCGGCTCGTTTGTTCGACGAGCTTTGTTCAAGTTCGGCTCATTTGAGCTCGAACTTGAGCTCGACTCGATAAGCTCGTTGACATGTAAAGTTTTTTTTCGCAATCGGCTCGTATTTGGCTCGTTAAGCTCGAATTATTATTAGTTTTGTAATAAATACACATATAATACATGTATAATATATGTATGTACATAGTAATACACAAACTCGAGCTCGATAAGCTCGAACTCGAGCTCGTCTGACTTCAAATATTTCAAAAAAAAGTTCAAGCTCGAGCTCGGCTCGTTAAAAATCGAGTTCGAGCGGCTCGCAAACAGCTCGAAACTCGATTCGAGTCGAGCTCGAAAGATCAAACTGAGCTCGAGCTCGAAAAAAGCCCGAGCTCGATAATTTGTAAATGAGCTCGAGCTCGATAATTTGTAAACGAGCTCGAGCTCAAAACTCTAAAGCTCGACTCCGCTCGTTTACAGCCCTATTCGTAACAGTGTGTTACTAATATTTTTTTTGATTTTCATGATTAACATTCCCATACTCCCTCTATCCCAGTTTATATATTTATTTAATATTGGGAACAAAATTTACAGAGAGAATATATATATATATATATATATATATATATATATATATATATATATATATATATATATATAATATATATGTGTGTGTATAATAATAATAATAATAATAATAATAATAACAATATTGATAACAATAATAATAATAATAATAATAATAATAATAATAATAATAATAATAATAATAATAAAAGTGGTCTGTATTTTAGAAAGTAAAACTTATCAAGGACACTCCCCAAATGAAAAGTGTGCACATGTAACTAGAACGAAAAAAATATTTCATAAAATTATATTCCAACTTTCTAGGTTTATTCGAACTAACCATCAAAAGGAAAGTCAAAGTATAGCAACTTAATGAGTGATTTATTGATACAAAGTGTGCACAGGCTGAGTCGAACTAACCAATCCGGTTAACCGCCGGTTAACCGGTTATAACCGGCGGTTAGAAATTTAACATAGAACCAACCGGAACCGGCCCGGCTAACCGGATATAACGGTTAAGGTTAGGCGGTTAACCGGTTAACCCGGTTAAACCGGTTAAACCGCCTAATTTTTAACCTTTTTTTAAAAAAAAAAAAAACTGAAAATGTAAAAAAAGTGACTTGAAATCTGGAAATTTAACTGAAAATGTCAAAAAAAGTAACTGGAATCGTTAAAAATCTGACTGGAAATATGAAAATAACGAAAAAAGTAATAAACTTGGGGATGTTTGATTGTAAAATGCCTCCCCATAATAGTAAATTGTCCCACCCTCTCATTGTTTGAATTGGAAGCCATTTCGTTAGAAAGTTAACGAAAAAAGTAATAAACTTGGGGATGTTTGATTGTAGAGAAAGATTTATATTGTAGAGAAAGGGTTTGTGAGGTAGTAGTGTGAAAAAATAGTGAGGAGGGAGGGGGTATTTATAGTTAAATTGATGGTAATAAACTTGTAAAATGTAATTATTTTTTTTCAAAAATCTTTAAAAATATGTTAGCATTTAAATTGAAACCCAAAATATTTTTTTTGAGCTTTTTTCAAAAAATACTCAAGAAATATAGTGTATTTTTTTAAAAAAGGGACGGTACCCTTAAATTTTATTAATTAAAATTAAAATTACAAAGAGGGGGACAACCAAACCTTGCCCTTTTATAATTAAGGGAGGACATAATGGAACATTTACCTCAACTTAACTATTACAATGAAACTAAAATAAAACTATTGTAAACATTAAAAAAATAAAAAAACTTTCTAATTGCCTTCCCCTTCCGAACTTCCCGTAGACCCTTCCAAGTCGTATTGATATCGTGGATCTTGTATATCCTCTTCATAAGGCATATCTTGCTCTCTCTTTTCCGCTCTAATCCAATCACCAAGTAAGAGTTGATTTTCCAAATTATCAACCGTTAGTTGGGAACGTCTTGGATCCAAAACATTTCCTCCCACGCTAAATGCCGATTCGACCGCCACCGTTGAAGCGGGAGCGGCTAAGACTTCTTTTGCAATTAAAGAGAGTATGGGATAACTTTCATGCCTTTGTGCCCACCACCTCAAAACGTCAAATTTAGAATTATTTGAAGTGTTTTGTACATAATCAAAATTGGAGTTGAAATATAATTCCAACTCGTAAGGAATGGTAGAAGAAGAAGAAGAAGAAGAAGAAGAAGCCATTCTAGGACGTTTTGAGGAAAACAAGTCGTCAAAAAATCCATATGGATTGAAAGTGAGCCCACCATCTTCTTGTGTAGCAATATCTTGATTAGTATATGAGGGTTCTTGTTGTTGTTGAGAAGGATTTCCATACTTTGCATTATACTCATTATAAAGAGTCACCAAATCTTGTTTTGTATTTTGAACAATAATCGCCGGGCTTTCATGTACTCCGTCCCCATTTGGGTATAAATTCTCATAATAAAACTTTACTATCGCCTCTAGGTTGTCCAATGTAACACGGGGATCAAATAATTTTGCAACCAAAAATAGAGACGGAATAGTATCAAAATATTTTAGCCACTTTACCCTCATTTCAATAATGCTTGGGCCCAAAACGTCGCAACTTGCTAGCATGTTAAAACTTCGAACAATTGCACCACATTGCTCAAGTACCAAAAAAGAAGTTGGATAATAAACTCCCGACAAAGCCTCGGTAGCGGTAAAGAAAATCTATAATAATTGGCATAAATTAATGCAAGCGTTCCAATGATAAGCAAATAAAGGGATGTCCGTACCCAAATGAAGAAAAAATTCCATGAGAAGCTCTTTATACTCAAAACCATCCTTTAACATTGTATAGGTGGAATTCCACCTAGTCGGAACATCCATAGAAAAAAAAAAATCATTTAAACCCTTACTTTTCAAAAAATTGATCCATTTTCTTGTAACTCTATTTTTTTTTTGCAATAAAAACGAGAGCATCTCTAATGGGTTTAACATACATATCCAACGCATCCAAACCGTCTTTAACACATAAATTAATTATATGACATACACATCTTATATGAAAAAACTTACCCCCAAGTGACGGTTGACAAATAAGCTTCAACTCCGGTATACTAGCGGTATTAGCACTAGCGTTGTCGAATGAAATAGTGAATATTTTTTTAATAAGACCATACTTTGCCAAAACGCCGTGCAACTTTCTACAAATATTTTCCGCGGAATGGGGTGGTTCAAAACTATCATATGCAATTAATCTTTTTTGGATAGTCCATGAATTATCTATCCAATGGCATGTAACACCCAAATAACTATTTCTAAGCCAATGATCACTCCAACCATCGGCACAAATTGAAACTCTATGATTTAATTTTGCTAAATCCTCAATTAATTTTAATTTATATTCCGACACCACCATTTTAATATCGCGTACTAGAGTCGACCGTGGCACTTTATGACCGGATGGATTTAAAGAAAGTCTAATAAAATTTTGAAAAAAATCATCATCCGCAAAATTAAAAGGAAGCCCTTTAACACACACAAATTTGGCCAACTCTTTCCTATAAAAGATATTATTAAATTTAAATAATATCGAAGACGTACCTTGGCCTTGACCTTGAGCAATTGGATTGAATTGTAATTGAGATTGATCGCCCTCAATCCCAAGTTTTTCGGGATGTTTTGATGACATATGCGCGTTCATTGACCCATACCCTCCACCCTTTTTAAAGCCGTACCATTTTGGACAATAGTTGCATTGCGCTTTGATATGGATATGGTCATTGGGGTCAATTTGTATTTTTTGGAAATGGATGGCAAAAATGTCGGATCTAGATTCTCGTGGTTGACGTTGTTGTGCTTGTCCTTGTCCGCGACTCCGACCACCTCGACCTCGGCCTCGGCCGCCTCTACCACTTTGACTTTCAACAACATTTTCTTCCGTCCCTTGCTCATTTTGATTTTCAACAAAGGGTTCCTAAAAAAATTGATCAAAATCTTGGTTTTGGGAGGTAGAATCAACATGAGACTTGCCAAGATTTCGAGATGAAGACATTTTTTGAACTGAAATCTTGAAATTTAACTGGAAAATGTCAAAAAACTAACTGGAACCTTAGAAAACTGACTGGAAATCTGAAAAAAATTAACTGAAAACTGATAAAACTAACTGGAACCGTTAAAAAATGACTGGAAATCTGAAAAAATTAACTGAAAACTGATAAACTAACTGGAACCGTTAAAAAACTGACTGGAAGTCTGAAAAAAACTAACTGAAAACTGATAAACTAACTGGAACCGTTAAAAAACTGACTGGAATTCGTTAAATAACTGACAGGAATCTGGAAACTAACTGAAATCTGTTAAATAACTGACTGGAAACTAACTGAAATTTGAAAATTAACTGGAGTCTTTGAAGAGTAGAGAGAGAAATATGGAGAGAAGTAGGTAGGGGTAGGGTAGAATTGTGGGAAAAGATTGGGAGGAGGGAGGGGATATTTATAGTATCAAAAAACTGGAAAAAAAACTTTTTTTTTTTCTGCATTATAGCCGTTTTTGGTCAGAAAAGTAACGGCCAAAAACTGACAAACTAGCCGTTTTGGACCTTTCTGGTCAACTAGCCGTTGGGAGGGGCCACACTGGCATTTCTGGAAAAACCGGTTTAACCGTTAACCGCCGGTCTAACCGCCGGTTAGACCGGTTACTTAACCGACGGTTATAACCTCCGGTTTACCGGTTTGTGTAATGTCTAACCTTAACCGGACCGGCCCCATCCGGTTAACATCCGAAACGGTTGGCCGGTTAACCGGTTGGCCGGTTTTGACCGGCCGGTTAACCGCCGGTTAGCCGGTTCCGGTGGAGAATTGGACACGTCTCATACAAAGGGCTGCCTGAGAATAGAGAGAGATGGTTAAAGATAACGGACAAAATGAAAATGCAATTATGAAAGTTAGAAATACCATTCTATAATAAATATCACATTTTTTTAGTATGTCTTAAAATAAGTGTCGCGTTTCTAATTTAAAAAAATGACTTAATGCAACTATATAATTGTACAAGCAACATACGAATTAGTAAATGACTTTCCTTACTTAAATAGGTTGATAAATCAAATGTTTCATTTATTTTGAGAGGGGGGAGTATTTGAGAGTCTTTTTGAGAAATTTTTTAGAAGTCAAGGTTGTAATGGAAATAAACAAGAACTTTGAATTTTTCAAGAATATGAAATGCTCTGAGGAACCTAAAGGGAATACTCCCTCCGTCCCAAAATGATCTTCTCATATGCCATTCCTCATTGTCCCAAAAAGTTCTTCTCATTTCTATAATTTAGACTTAAAAGTGCATAAACACAATATGGCTAGTAAAGCAAATGTCCATAGCCTTAAAAAATTTGAATGGTCAAACGTAAAGATTATTTTGGGACGGAGGGAGGGAGTATAACCTAACAATTTATGAAATCAGAGAAGTGGGGAATAGAGTAGACATGGCAAGGACATGAATATGATTCTTGTTTGCATATAAATTCTTAATTTTAGTAACAAATATCATGTAGATACTCCATCTCGGGTACATACATCAAAATGACTCGTCACAATTTGTCAAAGAGAAGGGAAGTACTATAATTTTGTTAGTTAACTTCTTTCAATAAAATAAACTACTTCATTATTAGTTTTCTTTCAATAAAATAAACTACCTCATAGATGGTGATATATATTTTTCAAATATTTTATTTAAAAGTAACTGTATTATCAGTAAATTTCTTAAAGTTGCCTTCATATATCTAATTTTTTTTTTTAACAAGCTAGTTACATATCATTCATTTAAGACAATTGTCATCGTGTTACAAACTCCTATTAAGTTAATTACAGATCTATTGTCTAGTCTAGCACAAAGCCTATCGAAGTTTCACCGCGCTAGAACCTATTACAGCGAATGATAATGCATTTTCAGAAATCTCTCATAGACGTCCCGCGCCATATTGTAGTCGACGTCCCACGCCATATGCTAGTCCTCTTCCCATAGCCATCTGGTAGTCGCCCTCAGAGGGGCATAGTAACAAGGTTCTCCACTTTGCTCCCAAAAGGAGTCGAACCTGAGACCTTCACTATGTGAAAGCCTTACCCACACACCTGGATACCACTTTGGTATATATCTAATTTTTGATATGTGCTAATGTACTCTTTTTTTCGAATGAATGTACTAATGTATTATAGTGATAATAATGATATTTGTGTGTATTTTTACTACTAAAAATTAAATAGAAGTCGATCATTTCCTATCCTTATGATTTCCACGTTGACATTACGCTTATGAAAGTGGAATGGTAGATATCCATCAAGGATGAATCATAAATCCATAATGAGCAATGCTACATAATTCATAGTATATATTTTATCTAAATTAATTATGGGATAAATAAATGTTTATCTTTTTAATTATGTTTTTGAGCAAGTGTTATCTTTTTCATCAGGTTAATTTGATTTAGCACATGCCTACCCAACGGTTCATTTAGATCAATCTAACAAAAAACCCAAATCTGTAGGATATCGCAATCTCTTATACTCAAAGTCTCAAACCATTGTCGTAAGTAGGGATGGCAATTTGAGCGAATCTGATCCGAACCGAAAGCAATTCGATCTAAAAAATTAGGGTTTGGTTTTAATTTTCTAAAATCCGATCGGGTTCGGATCACATTCGGATCATGTCGATGATCCGATCGAACCCGACCCGAACCTTAGTCATCCGATCGAAACCCGACCCGAACCCTAAATAAAAGGTTAATCTAAAATATAAATAAAATATATTTAATATTTTCCTAAATTGTAATTCTATATTTGTGTTTGTAAGAATGATTTTGATAATTTTAGACTATTCTTTGTAGAACATTCAACATTATGCTTAAATATAAATTTTACTCAAATAAATTTAACCCAAAAAAAAAAAGACTTTTAATATATTCAGGTCGGATCGGATCGGTCACGGTCTTTTAGATTTCGGATTCGGATCAGTGGATTTATGATTCGGATCAGGGCTGATCCGATCTGAACCCGACCCGTTGCCATCCCTAGTCGTAAGCAAAGTCCAATTAAATACAATGATTAACTGTACTCCCTCTGTCCAATACTTATCGCTGCTTATTTCCATTTTAAGCGTATCATACTTATTACAGTACTACTTAGCCAAAATATTCATTTTTTTTCCTACCCACTCACAACAACTATCTACTAACTTACTTTCTCTTTCATACACACTCACAATACTTACTTTTTCAACATATTTTTTTAATCCCCGTGCACTCTGGTTTGGTAGCAATAAGTATGGGACGGAGAGAGTATCTACTATGCAAAGACCGCACATGTTGGCTATAATATACATACTCTCTCTATCTCAGTTTAAGGTTCTTATTTTTTTTTTTGGTCTCAGTTTAAGGTTTTTACTTGTTTTATTCCATAAATGACAAATAATGAACAGTGTTTTAGACAATATTCTCCTCAAAAATTCATTTAATTACAAAAGAACTTACTTGACTTATTTTTCACTCACTTGTTTTATGAATAATAGGTTGGACAGTTATTTATATCCTTAACTCTCTATTTTTGTTTGACCAATTTCCTTTGTTTTTGCCTCGATTTCTTAATAAGCGCTCATTATTAAACTAAAATCTTAAACTGAGACGGAAGGAGTACATTCAGTAATAAAGTCAAGCCTCACATTCTTCTATAAATTTTAAAATTCAATTCCTTTAAACTTGCCTCCTGTAGTCCTGCCTTAAAAATAATACTCCTTCCGTCCCAATTTAAAGTTCTTTGTTTGACTTTGCATGGAAATTGGGAAAAAAATAAATATTGTGACTATGAAAAGTAAAGTAGGAAAAAGAAAGTGGGTAGTGAGTTTTTAATATGAGAATGATATGTGGGTCCCATTTTCCATTTTAAGTACTCCCTCCGTCCCAAAATATATGTAGTTTAAGGGTTTGAAATTTGTCCCAAAATATTTGTAGTTTTGCTTTTATCTAGACATCTTTGACATTGTTTGTCAAATATACCCTTATTTATGATGGTAGTTGTCATTGTAAAAGCATTTAATTGTTTTGGTACTTGAAATATTTCAAGGGCAATTTAATCCATTAGACATGTATTGATTGCTTTTCTTAATTTGTGTGAAAATCCTAGAACTACATATATTTTGGGATGGAGGGAGTAATAAAGTAAACTAAAAACCTTAAATTGGGACAGACTAAAAGTAACGTAAGAACCTTAAAGCGTGACAGAGAGATTTAAAAAAAAAAAATCACTTATTTTAAAAAGAGTACTATTTAAAAACTTACTTTTACCAATGATTAATTAATGTAAATGGATGTATCATGATGCATGAATAAGGCCGGCGGTGCCTGCGATTTGTAACTAAAATGCGTGTCTGCTGACGCTTTGACCGACCAATAATTGTGACATTACCCAGTTTTTTAATCTCTGTGATCTGCTACGCAAGCCTAGCATGCTTATGGCTTTACAATAACCTTCCCCTCTGCTTCAACCATTTTTATATTTTATATTTTATATTTTCTATCTTCAATTATTATTAGTCAATTTTTATTATATAGTAGCTTCCGTCCCAGCTCAATGTGCATTATTTGACCTTTTTGGTAAATTCAATTGATCTTTATGTTGGAAATTTAGTGGTACACCGTTGCAATCTAGATAAAGAACAACAAACCCACAAGCACAATAATTGAAGAATCACACACACATGAACACAAGAATTGTTTACCCGGTTCGTTCAACACATGAACTACGTCCGGGGACAATTGCCAAGACAATATATTATTAGACACCTTCTAATATGTTGCTACAATGTGTCTTAGGTCGTGACTATGCTTATATAGCAGTACAAGAAAGATCTAAATTAAATTAAGAAGAGATTGTGTCAAAATAGGAAACAAATCAGCCCAACCGGCATACCAGGCGCCCGCTTGGGTCTAGGCGAGCGCCCGCTTGAAATAGTTTCCCCAGGCTGATCAACTCACTGTCCATATGAGCGCCCACCTGGTCCAGGGCAAGCGCCCGCCTGCTCCTCCGCCAGGAACTCCTCCTCGGGTTTGAACCCTTTTTGATCTCCACCAACTCCCCGACTTAAACTCCTTTTCTTCCTTGTAGTTTAGGATCCAATCCCAACACTTTAACCATTATTTTATGACAATCTAGATATCTATATGCAATTTTATAAAATATTATTGATATTATCCGTAACGATCAAACAATAACAAGCTTTAAAATTGCATATGAATATCTACATTTTCATAAAATTATGGTCAATGTTTGATTGAATTAACCAAATAAACAGTGAAAATGCACATTGAGCTGGGACGGAGGTTAGTATATATATTCATCAACTATGATTGGCT
Source organism: Campanula takesimana (assembly GCA_026119855.1). Lineage (NCBI taxonomy): Eukaryota > Viridiplantae > Streptophyta > Magnoliopsida > Asterales > Campanulaceae > Campanula > Campanula takesimana. The sequence goes on along the minus strand of JAOWBW010000793.1, from coordinate 147,648 downwards.
ATAAGTAATGGTGTAATCGGTAGGGATGGTCAAACCGGACCGGAACCGTAAAACCGGACCGGAAAAGCCCGGAACCGGAGCAAACCGGGGAGGAAACCGGAACCGGACGAACCGGACCGGAACCGGAACCGTACCGAAAATCCCTTGTTTTTCAATAATTTTAAAGTGGGGAACCCGAACCGGACCGGAACCGTATCGGAACCGGAGCCTAACCGGAACCGGATTGTGCCAACCGGAACCGGGACCGGGGTAAGCGCCGGCCGGTTCAGGGTCACATATATGGCGAACCGGAACCGGCGGTTCCGAACCGGAACCGGTTTTGGCCATCCCTAGTAATCGGTAGCATTACACAGTTTTAAATTTCAAACTCTCAACCATTGTCTTGTCTGATGTCTGATGTATAGTTTTAAAAGCGGAGATTTTTCAAAATGGAGTTTTTTTCTGGACACTACTATTTGGAGCAGCTAAAAAAGGCTAAGATTTTTAATAAGCTCGACTTAAAAACGCTTCATTGATACGCTTAATTAGCAAAAAGTTGATTCTTTTTCCATCTATTTTGAACACACCGCTCTACCAAACAAGCCCTAAAGTAGTAATGTTATACACATAAAACCTTCAATTAATCTTATAGATAAATATTGTTAATGTCATAACGCAGTGAAAGAAGAAGCAAAAAAATGAGGAAAGCAACCTAAAAAACACATAAATTTACGTGGTTTACTAGCTAACAATGTGTTTATAACATTCACGAGCAAAAGAAAACAAATTTATTTATATAGAGGATAACAGAAGTGAAGTTAAGAGTATTTATAATCTTAACTGAAATCATACAGTTACCTATTTTTGATCTGCTGTGCAACACTTTTTATCAAATTTGAATGAAAAGTTTGATTTTACTGATGATATTGTAAAATTTATTATTAAAGAATCACAAAGAAGACTATGTATGACATAATTTAAAATGAGTCGGTTTTATGAAAAATCTGTTTTACACTAAGACATGTGTAAAACCTGTTTTGCATTAAGAGATTTTGTTTTACATAAAGGGATTAAAACATGTTTTACACTGAAACAAGTGTAAAACAAGTTTTTTTTCGAAATTTTCACATTTAAAATTACTTGAGAAAAATCAAAATTCATACAAATTTGTATGAAAATTAAATCCAACTCTTGGTTCGATATGTACAAGAAATAGAAATCAAATGTGAGGGTAATAAAGAATTAGAATGGTCTATTCAAGGTAAGGCATCATTTGGTACATCATTCCAACGCTTATTTAATCCATGTCATGATTCTTAACGGAACGTATATTCCTAAAACGAGAACCATCTCAATATATATTAATAATAAAATAAAATAAAATAAAAAACATTATTCTAATTTACTTCCTCTATAAATAAAGCAAAGAGAAATTCATTTGAAGAGTAGAAAGAACCAACAACTTCACAAACATAAATAACAAAAAAAAAAAAAAAAAACCTTCTTCCCCAAGAAATTCATGGCTGGTCTTCAATACAACTTCTTCCCAACTGATTTCTTCTTTCCTCAACAATCTTCATCCAAGATAGATATCTCTACTATTCCCCAAGTTCTTCCATTGAAGACCGTAAAAACGGAGGTTTTTGATGATTCAAACAAGTCCACAAATGCCCTTGTTCTTGGAGTTGAGAACATCGACACGATGAGGTCGTTGAAGGCGATTATCCCTCCAGCTTCATCTTCTTCTCTAGCCTTTCCATCTCCCATTCATAACGAAAATTGAGTTTGTCCAAGTAGATCCTAATTAAGTTATTTAGATGATATACGAGTAGTCGAATATCTTCTTCTTCGTGTTTATAGCTAGGCTCTTTGTGTTTTCTTTTCCTTAATTTGATGATACTTATTAGGTATAGGAGAATTAAGTTGTAAGATATGGTTATTGTATGTTAAGATATGAGTTTGATTTCTTCAAGCTTGTTGATATATTTATATAGTAATTATTATGTTTAACTTTTTTAGAATTAGAGATGGGTAAGAAGAAGCGAGAGGCCCGAGTGTTAGCATGAGCTGGACTGGGCCGGCAATAGAATTGTTGAGGGTGACTCTCAATTCGGGCTTGTTTTGAATTGGTCTTGCAATAGAGGAGAAAACGGAGAACTGTAGCAGTGGGCGACCGCCCAGATGATGTTGGGCGATCGCACAGTTTGGCCAGAAACGTACCAGGTTTGTTCCTGTTGGTTTGGGCGACCGCACATGGGTTTGTTGGGCGGCCGCACAGTGATGTCGGGACAGGGTTTCCGAATTGAATTTGGAAACAGATTTTGGACGGGTTTTGGACTCTTATTCTTCGGGTTGGGTTTATATTTTGTGTATAAATATAAACAAGCCTCCAGACCTATTCTTGTGACCTAGAGTGACTTTGTATAGATCCTTGAGAGAGATTGATAGAAAAGCTAGGTTATTCACTATTGTGAGGGATTGTGAGATTGTGTGAAATGTTTTCACCTTGATTCTCCTTGTACTCTTCTTGATTATAGTGAATTGATTCTCCGTCGCCTGTGGATGTAGCCAAGTTGGTGAACCACGTTAAATCTCTTGTGTTCATCTATTTTTCAATTTTGTTCCGTTCTTGCTATTTTGTTATTTTGTGCTTTCATCTTTATCAATTAAGCAATTGTGTTTGGGACCTAAATCCTAACAAGTAGGTTGGAGGTTTCACCTTAAAACCAATTGGTGATAAGGGGAGTAACTCCTCAAGTCTATATACCGGTTCATGTTTCTCTCTCTTTAGAAGATATGGGATAATTGTCTCTTACACAAACTTCAAATAATTTTTTTGAGTTTTAGATTTTGAAATATTTAATTTTATAATTTGAAGGTAAAAAAATAATAATAATAAGACGAAAAATGCAGTAAGGACATGTAAGACAAGAAAGCGAGCACATTTTGTGTATGAAAGGGTATGTTCGGGATTGAAAACCATTCTCAGGGCCGGTCCAAGGGGGGCAGGTGGGGCGCCCGCCCAGGGCCCTTGCCGAGAGGGGCCCAATTTTTTTATAGCATATATATATATATATATATATATATATATATATATATATATATATATATGTGTGTGTGTGTGTGTGTGTGTGTGTGTGTGTGTATATATATATATATATATATATGTGTGTGTGTGTGTGTGTGTGTATATATATATATATATATATTATTATGAAAAAAACAAAATTATCACTAATTCGTTCTTAAAGAAGTAAAAGAAAATCAGCTGACACATTTTATTAGTTCATTTTTAAGCAAAAGAGGCCCCAAGAAAAAAAAAATACACAAAAAAGGCTTATTTTATTTGAGAAAAAAAAATCAACCAAAGACAACTACATATATAACTTTTGGGGCCGTCATATTCCCTCATTCATAATATTATATTTGAGCCCTCATACTTTTGGGGCCTTCATAATCCCTTATTTTAATAACTTAAAGAAATTATTTTTTTTTGTGACAAATTTAAGTAGAAATGAAAACATCTTTGTAAGACATAGATATGTATAATCTTCTTTGGAGTAATTTTTTTAGTCCTCATATTCTTATTATATAATTTTATTTTTGGTGATCATAATTTAATCTTATCTTTTCCAAGAGTTTTTAAGACACTTTTATATTTTTATTTAATATGTTCTTTTGCAAATTTTGGGACGTTATATGTATATTTTTTTCATCATATTTTTGTTGTACATATTTATTTTTCTTTTTATAATTTTACTGGGTTTTATATATTTTCTTACTATTTTTTATGATAAAAATTTATAGGTTTGATTATAACCTTTAATTTATCTGTTATTATAATAATTTCAATCATTTGATCTTACAATTATTTTATACTTAAATACAAATTCAAAGTACAAGTTAACACAAAAAAATAATTCTGCTAGTAAAAAACAGGAGTTTTGAAGAAGAAAAAAAAAAAATTTATAAAAGGCCGTTCATTGTTTCAAAAAGAGAAAGGGCCCTTCATTGGACCTCGCCCAGGGCCCCAAAAAAGCTAGGAACGGCCCTGACCATTCTTATGTGTGAGCTGTAGAGCGATACCAATTTGTCCACTTCACGTGTTCTCAAATGTGAATTTTGAATTTAATACCCACATTTTTTAAAGAGCAATGCTAGGGGCACAAAATTAAGTCACAAAATCTTGCTCACAAAATGAGGTGACGATATTTCATTGGTTGCATCGATCATGGACCCGCCACACTCTAATTTGAAAACACCACTGAAAACATTACACCTAGGATTTTGTGAGCAAGTTTTTTTGACTTTTTTGTGGATATAGTATTATTCTTTTTCAAATCAACCACAACCACAAACAAAAAATGGGGTGATGTGGCAAGTAGGCACCTTTGTTGGAGTTGTGCACGCCAACTTCGTATGTGTGTATATTATTTTGAAGGGACCTTTTGGGCATTTTGTAAATACCAGGTCCTTTGCAAGATTTTATGCTAGAGCTAGGGATTTTGTCGGAATTGGCTCCAAACTTTAATGAGCCCTGTCTTTTGAACAAAAAAAATATATATATAAAAATCTAATTGTATCACAAATCTTTAAAATAAATGGTTTATTTTTAGTGGTGTATTAATTACAATAATTTAAATTTCATAAGGATAATTAAAAATATATCTATATTTTTTATTTATTTATTTGGTCAAAAATCAATAAAATAGATTCAAAGACCTAACATGATACTCCTTTTTTTTCATAGGGCAGATGGAGAGTACTCCCTCTGTCTCGCTTTAAGTTTCTTACTTTCTTTTTTGATATGTCTCAATTTAAGGTTTTACGTTACTTTATTACCTAAAATGAATAATAGAGCCCACTTGTCATTCTCACAACAAAATCTCCCTACCCACTTTGTCTCTCGTGCAAAATCAAAGTAGAAACCTTAAATCGGGACAGAGGGAATATTTTTTTCACTATCAATGAAACCAAAACATACACTTAATTGGATGGCAGTATGAGGAAGAAGGTTCTACTCTTGTCAAACAAGAAAAAGGCTAATATATAAACTTAGCCCAATACAAGTCAACTCCATTCAATTGTATTTGTAAAGTCTTCTTAGTTTCGTAAAGCCCAAGTCAAGACCTCGACCATTCTTTCTTCTAGAAATACTTTCTTCTTATTCATCTATATATATATATATATATATAGAAAAGACAAAAAAATATTAAAAACATTACCCAAGATTGAAGAAGAAAATTTCACAAAGTTAGAGAGCAGAAATAAATAAAATAGATGGCAGGAGGAATGCAATATATGTTCTTTCCTACTGATTTCTATTTTCCTCGTCCAAATGTCGAATCAAGCAAACCACAACAACTAAAACTTGTTCCCGTCGTCCAACCACAACAACATAAGCCTGAACGTAGTCTTTCTTTCCGTGATATGAATTGCAAAACGACGTTTTTAGGAGCTCAATTATCATTGTTCATGAAGAGTTCGATTCCAGTTTGTAGTCAGAATAATCGAGACAGGTACCACGGACAAGATTTTCAGGCTCACACCACATCAAAATCCTCCTACCTCATTAACTAGTGTTTTTCTAACTTTCTTCTTTCTTTCATTGCTTTTTTTCTTTGTTTCTGTAGTTTATTTCTTTGTTTATTTCGGTTGTTTGATATCCAAGTCCAATTATACTGATTAATGTTATATATTGTCGTATCATATCCGATATTAATGTTATTGTCTTATCAGACACTTTGAGCGCAGGTGCATATGAGGCTGAAAAACAACATCAGTCATCAGCTAGAAGTCATTGGCGATCAAATGAGCTTTAAAGCATCTCATGGATATATATAAACAAAAGAAAAAAAAAGGAAAAAAAAAAATACTACTTATAATAGTGGTGAAACTAATTAATTACTCCAAGACACAATGCCATGACAAATTAACTGAAGAGGCAACAAATAGAGATTAAAATAGAGCAATGCTAGGGGCCCAAAATAAGGTCACAAAATCTTGCTCATAAAATGAGGTGACGATAATTTATTGGTTGCATCGATAATGGATCCGTCACACTCTAATTAAAAACACCAATAACATCATTACACCTCGGATTTTGTGAGCAAGTTTTTGTGACCTTTTTGTGCCTCTAATATTATTCATTAAAATACATTGAGGGGCGGAGGGAAAAATAAAAATAAAAGAAATTCAAGGGCATTTGGGACCTCCTCTCTTGGTCTTCCAGTTATTGTAGCAAGGGCAGTACTGCTTGTTGCCGTAAGTACCAGGAGGGACGCACAAGCACGTCGCGCAACACTTGTTGCAGAAGAACAGGCACGGCTTCTTGTATTGCGTATTCGAGCATCTTGTGCTACATCTTGGTTCACATTCTACACATATATACCAAAATTTATTCTCAAATCATTTCAATCTTAAACTAAGTTGATCTGTACTATAATGTACCTTGGGGGTGAAGGCTTCCTGGAGTTATACCATACTGCATTTCATTAATTTGTTAGCTAAGAGTGGGGGGGGGGGGGGAAACTGAAAATGTGTTGAGATTAATATTGACAGAAAAAAAAAAAAGTTCACCATAGGAAAGTTGCTGATTGGTTGTGGTTGAGGGGAGGGAGATTCAGTGATGGTTTTTGCCTGAAGCATGAAAAACAAATATAGTGAACACAAACAGATGCCCGGAAATGGTTACCGTCGTACAATAATCTAATTAGTTAGTGTATAATGATAGAGCAGGAAAACGAATAGGCACGCAGACTCAGAACTGAAAAAGAGAAGGTCCGGTCCAAAGGGAGATGAAACAGTTAATTACTTACATTGTTGTAAGAAGAAGAAAACTTACATTGTTGGGATGAACAAGGAGGATAAGTATGCTAAAGATTGAGATGAGAAGACTTTGTTTGTCTGTCATTGCGTGATTAGAAAAAACGAACGAGTTTATGGTTTTGCGTATATAGTATATATGAAACGATATAGCTAGCTGTGGTGAAGTGAGTGTAACAACACAAGCTGAATAGGGGTGTATATATATATGCACACACATAAGATAGAAGGTTAAGACTAGGAGCAGGACAAACTAATTTGGACCTGTGATATAATCGGACCGCATGGATAGCATGCATGCGGGGGTTTGTATCAACACGTGGCGAGGGGAAGTACGTTCTACCAATGTTGGGTCACGTGCAATCAATAATAAGATCTCTGTCAACTTGACAGCCATTGGATTACTACTCGGTTGTCAGATTATTAGTGACAAAAGCAACTAGTCTGACATTGGCATTCTGCTCAAACACTTATATCTGATGTTCAAACTAATCAAGTACGTATATCATACATATTTCATGTTAGAAAAGCATATATTTCCGTTTTATGAATTTGCATGAATTATTGACTACTTTCTTTGTCCCGAAATAAATGTCATAGTTGACCAGTCAATGTGTTAAAGTTTTTAGTTGTGTTTCCTTGATTGCCCCAATTTATTCATATGGGTAGAGTGACACTCTTATAGTATTGCAATGCTTGTGCCTGTTAGAATGGGTAGTATATAAAGATTACCGAACTTCATACACTATTTATAGTAAGACGACATTTATTTTGAGACAAACAAAAATGAAAAGTAGGACATTTATTCCGGGACAAAGGGAGTATAAGCTTGAGGCCATGTTGCTGATATTGGCAACTTAGAGACTTATACATCATAATATTGGGTGCTTAATATCGTCCTTTCTGCACATTCACATATGCTGTATTAGCTATAGCTAGTCTTAGTTATTACAAGTATCTTTTGATTATGGATGTACTCGTATTATTTATTATGAAATTAAGCAAAGGCCGTTTGATAAAATATGAATTGTTAACGAGTAAGTAAATAGATGAAGTATGAGGTTTCATCTCAAAACCAATTAGCAATAAAAAAAAAGTAGTCCGCAATCTTTATATTGTAAAGGCAAGCCAAATGCTTGTTAGTTCCTGATATGGGATAATTGCTTCAGCACGCCCTTCACGCGTACCCGAACTTTGTGCTTAGCGTAAACATAGACTTGAGTGACGCGGAGCTTGAATATCGTGGGCCTTTTGAGCATGAAAATGAGTGGTTAAGCCAGAAGGTACAGGATGATGAAAAGTAAGTTAATAGACATTCCAAAAGCCAGAACAGAAGATGCTGTTGTTACATTTGCATGTGAAACTCTTTTTGAGAATGAAAAAGATGGATGATGGGATAAATACAAATGCATGCATGTGATTTAATTGTCCTTATTACCAATATATTCCAATATGGGATATACTAACTAATTAAAGTACTCACTCACAACCTTACCCTAAAACTTATCACCGATTTATACATCTGTTTCTTCATGAGACACGTATTATATCCTCATGAACCATATAATACTCCTTCCGTGCCAGAAATATAGTTTACTTTTGATTTTTGATGGTCAATACAAGTGAACTTTGACTAAATATAAATGTCAATCTAACCATCCTTATGAAATTCTAAAACTTGTTATTGATTAATCATCAAGTGATTTATCAATGACAAGTTTTAAAAGTTCATTGGGATGATTAGATTGATAATAATCTTTGGTCAATGTTCACATGTGTTGACCATCAAAAATCGAAAGTGGACTATCTTTCTGGGACATAGGGAGTGCTCCCTCTCTAACGTAAAAGATAATATCGATTTATGTTGTTTTTACTAAGGAACTTTGAGTAATAAGTAAGGTTACTTCTAATTATTTTATATATTAAAAATCTAAAATTGGTATTGATAGTATTTATAATGATGTATCAATAGCAATTTTTAAAATTTTATTAGGATAACTAAATAGCCTTAATTATTGCTCAAAGCTCCTTTGTATTAACAACGAGAAAAGAGAGAATATCTTTCCAGGAGGACAGAGGGAGTCATTTATAATCTATACACTCTCTCTTCCAAGTAAGTTGCAACATTTTGCCATTTAGAGTATTTCACTTAAGTTGCAACAATCAAAAAATGGAAGCTTTTTATTACTTCTAAAATCCTCCACTCATTCTCTCTCTTTCTCTCAACCACTCATTATTCTCCACTCATTGTCTTTCCTTCCCCACAAATTCTCTCTCTTCCTCACTACCTTTCATTCTTAATACTTCCTCCGTTTCAAAATATCTGTCGCTTTAGACTTTTTCACACATATTAAGAAATATAATTAATGCATGTTAAGAAGACTCATTTGCCCCTAAATAATTCAACTTTCTAGGTGATTAAATGCTTGCATAAGAAATACTTTCACCATCATTAATAAGGGTATAATTGAGACAAAAGGGTAAAAGTGCATTGATAATAGTAAAGCGACAGATATTTTGAAACACTTTTTTACTCCTAAAGCGACAGATAATTTGAAACGGAGGGAGTATAATATTAGTATCCTTAATTTCCCAACTTCAAAATGAATGTTTTAACTTACTTAGAACGGAGGGAGTATGTCTCATCTGTTGGAAAATTCCTAAGCATTGAAAAAAAGGGGCAATGGTAGGGGTACAAAAGAAGTTTACAAAATGATGGATACACAGTGAGGTGACGATATTTTATTGGTTGCATCGGTTGTGGACCCGGCACACTCTAATTACAAGCACCAATAAAAGTCATGACACCTCATTTTGTAAGCGAAATTTTGTGAACTTTTTTGTGACTTTATATTTACTGAAAAAATTAAAAAAAAAAAATACCAACAGAGTCGTTTGGGGTTCATTTCATTCAATGTAAACACATAAATGAAGTTATAAACATTTTCCATATTCCTTCACACAAAAAAAAAAAACACATTTTCCATATTGGGTGACCAAAGTTTTAGTGCAGTTGTTTTTATAAACCCACTGTTCATTAACTCTAATTATGCATTGACAATTACTGTGTTTGTAATTAAAATTTTGTAAAACAAAAAATTGTAAATATAGCATTGCTCTCTCTTGGTCTAATTCCAATGGGCCCAACACAGACATATCTTGGTGAAATAATACAAAATTTGAATGATATTAACAGTGTAAGCCCATCTTCTTAGCATATTCTTTTTTGGGGGCTGGGCCCATCAATTGGGCCACTAAATATTGGGTCACTTACAAAATTTTACTACCTCTGTCCTTAAATGAGTGTCCAAATTTTATTTTAAGTGACACTAAAAATCTCAACTTTGTGAACAATTTGGTAACAACGATTCATATATAATCTTGTAATCTCCTTTCCAAACCTTTAGTTTTGCACGTATAAAGAAACCGGTGGAAAAAAAAATTCGAAAAAAAAAACGTTTAGGGAGAAAGTTATGTTAAAAAAAGACACTCATTTAGGGACAAAGATTTCTTGAAAATGAACACTCATTTAGGGACAGAGGGAGTAGTAAATAGGGTTTTCTGTTTAACTGAACAAGAACTGTTGAACTAACTATTTAATTGAATCAAACCAAATTATAATCCTGACTAAATTGAACTAGACTATGGCGATTTGGTTTAGATCAATTTGGAATATTCAATGGCTCAATTCAATCTCAATCTTAAATTGTATTCAGTGGCTCAATTCAATCTCGATCACAACATTAATTAACCTACTATTCCCTACCTCACTTTGTCTCTCTGCTACTTCACTTTTCACACTCACAACAACTACCATCTACTATTATTATTTCCTTAATTCCCGTGCAAAACTTATTTTATCCCCATAGTTATATAGTTATGGGACGAAGGGAGTATTAGTCATTGTTTATTAAAAAGCATCCAAATTTCTTTTTATTTTTACATTGAAAATTATGGCATATTATTAATCTTTTTTTAGCTAAGTAATGCAGGAGAAAAAATTAATAGCCAATGACTTTTGATTTTTTTTTCATTAATTAATAGTGATAATTATTTTTTTTCAAAACTTGTAAATTATCTTTAGCTATTTTGAATCAGTGAAGCCGAGTATCGGGCTCTTGCAACCACAACGGCAGAGCTTCGGTGGTTCTCTTTTCTCTTTCGCGAACTTCACGTTCCGTTTGGTACGCCCTCTCTCTTTTGTGACAATATGTCTGCGTTACACATGGCACGTAACCCGGTATTCCATGCACGGACTCGTCACATTGAGATTGATTATCATTTCATTCGTGAATTGGTCACCCGTGGATTTCTTAAGTTACGTTATGTTACCTCAGAGGATCAACTGGCGGATTTATTTACAAAAGGGCTGGCTAAACCTCGGTTTCATGCTCATACTGTCAAGCTTCGTCTACCATGCGGTCGTCTAGCTTGAGGGGGGTATTAGCCGAGATTTGAGTTCACGTTTACACGGGATATAGGTTGTGAATATTAGGATATATTTTGTTTATATTTAGCATAATCTTTGTATATAGAAAGAGTTATACTCCTACCATGTTTAGGAGTCTTTACCTTAGGTATACTCCCTCCGTCCCACTCGAATTAGGACAAATTTCTATTTTGGGTGTTTTATTCGAAATAGGACAACCCAAAAATGGAAATGTTTTATTTAATGGGGCCCACATTCACACTCACAACAACTTTCCACTCACTTTAAGGTTCTTACTTTGTTTTATTACCTAAAATGGAAAGTGAGACTTACTTGTCATACTCACAGCAAATCATCCATTGGACTTTTGGAGGCCTGTGATGGGCTGTGGTTGACCCAATTGAGGAGATGCTTGGTGGGCTAGTGTATGGTACCTATGTGGCGGGTCGGGTCTGCGGACTCGGGTCGTTACAAGAGTAGAGTAAAGTCAGCCAATATATCGATTGGACCTATATACACGGTGTACTGTATTGTCCAAATACCCCCTCCCTCCCTCCCTCCCTCCCATTAAAATAAGTTCATCACTTTTGTAAGCTGCCGAATTAAGTATCTTTATGAAAACTGTTTTAAACATGAGAATTTAAAAAAAAAAAATGTAAATGATATTGTGAGTGAAAATGTTTGTCAAAAGCTTTCTGAGTACAAATGTTACCTCAAGTGTTAAGTAACACTCCAGGTAACACTCCAGACGGACAGAAAATACACACACAAAAATTGTAGAGTTTTTGCAGCGGAAAATAAATAGCACAAGAGTAATATTTTTCTCAAGTTATATAAATATAACTTGAGATGCCTAGATGGCGAAAACCTTATAATCAAAACCAATTACAAAGTTTAAAATGGTTCCCTATACAAACTATGATATACTCTCTATGGAACCAAAGTAAGAACAAAGTACAAGATTCTATTCTAACCAAAACTCACTCAAACCCGAAGTATTTGAGTGATAAAAGAGTGTATGGAAGAAAGAATCTCAAAAGGAGCCAAGAGTACGTTGGTCTTTTTGTGCTATGGATGTGTGTATAAAATTGGCTTGTCTTCAATCTCCATCCAAGCATCTATTTATAGCCAACCAAGACATGGAGGCTACACAAATAACAGCCTTGGGCTGTTTGTGACGAGTGGGGAGAGTGGGGAGAGTGAGTGGGCTTGCTCTCCACTTTTTGTGCGAAGACTTGGTCTTCCTTCCATGAATTTCTCAACCGCAAGCTTGATCCCCAAGTCCTAGCTTCACCGTGTTGTACTCCAAGCTTCCAATGCCTTGTACATCTTCAATTAATCAGCAATTAACATTGGACTTGGTCTTCTTTACATTTACCATATTTAACACATGTTAAATATGTTTGTTATTCCCTCTTTTACTCGGCATTTATGAATAACTCTTCAATAATTTATTCTCCACCTTTTTAACTCCATAAACCAACTTTATTATACCTGAAAATATGGACCAACATCTAGAAAATAATATTAGGACATTAGTATAAAAATTACATTAGAAAGAAATGTCAAATTACAAAGAATCTCGTCACAGCACTTAGACTGTCAGGGCAACACCTGAGGTAACACCTCAGTTCTGCACTAACAATCTCCCCCTTAATTTGAGATTTCTTTCCAATCACCTAAGTGTTGGTACCTGCAAAACAAGTTAGCCATATAGCATGATAACAGAGCAAAAACCCGAGTTAAACTCCCCCTTAATGTAGGAGTTAAACAAACAAACAAATATTTACAAAACAATACTAATCAAACACATATTTCAAATGCTTCTAACTAGTAGTTTTAAAAACGAATGTAAATCCAAGTTTAAAACCATAAAAACCAACAAAATCTATCCAAAAGATTAACACCAAACAGAATACCACCAAAACATTAGTTCTAAAGACTAAATATGAATTGTTTAACAAACCACCACAAAAACAAATTGTTTTAGAACCAAATACCAAGAAAGAGCATTGCCCATGATAAATGGCAACATCAACCTTCATGCAGGTCACTTTTCTTCTTCATCGTCGTCCTCATCATCATCATGTCCGCTATCTCCAGCATCTTGCCTAGCATCAGTGGCAGCATCCATGGCAGCACGAGCAGCAACATCATCAACAGCTTCTGTGGCAGTACTTGTACCAGCACTTGTACCAGCACCACTACCTCCTCCTGATTGGGAAGAAATCAGATTAATGAAGCCTGCTGTGTTTTCTTTTAACTATGTCCAATCTTGAATTATTCTCCCCAAAATTACATTTTGTTTGTCCAAAAATGCAAGGACAGTTGTCTTTGGAATTGAGGGAGAATCAGTACCCAGTAGATGAAAGACACTAGCCATCATATTTTCAACACCAGTACCTGCAAACATGCTTGGAGAAGAGGGAGTGAAGGAAGGACTTTCTGAAGCAACACTTTTCTTAGCACCCTTACCTGGACCGGACTTACTTGACCCAATATCTTTTGATTTATTCCAAGGGAGGTCACCAGTGTATCGCACACCCCCTAATCTTTGCTTGGTCAAAAGACTGTCAACTTTGTAGTAGTCAAGATCACGAGTATAGACATCCGAATCCATAATGGGAAATTTTTGAAACAAAAGCACTTGGAAAATCAAAGATGGATAAGGCAAAACAGTAAGCTTTTTCTTCTTACCCCAAGTAGCTAAATGCTTAAAGATTAATCTCCCAAAATTCACTTTCCGGTTCAATCCCAATTTATGTAAGACCCTAGCTTGCTCTAAGGTCACGTATTGCTCATTTTTTGTGGGAAGCCAGTTGAAGATACATAGTTTATGTAGAACCGAGAAAAGAGAAGTAAGGTGCGAAGCAAGAAAATGTTTATCCTTTTTTGTAGGCCATCTCTCAACCACATTATTTGAAAGAATTTTAGCAATTTCATCCCTGTCGGCTAATTCCACGTCTTCATCACAGTTAGGCATACCGAAAACTTTGTTGATCAAAGACGGGTTAATCTTAAAAATTTTGCTTCTAAGAAAGAATTTTCCGTATTGCTTCGATTGTTCATTATCAAGGTTAGGATGAAGATTAGCATAGAAGTTGCGAATCACTGCATCAACATAGTTTGAGGGAAGGAGATTGGCATTTTAAAAAATTCCTATCTTGCAAAAACTGATAAACACCATGCTTTTTAAGATTTGCTTCATCTATATGTTTTTCTCGATGCATTTTCAAGTTAGAGATATCCAACCATTTTTCCATGTTAGGACGTTTGTAAAACTCCAAAGTAAGAAAAGGTTGTGGAAAGGCTTCGTCATCATCAACAAAACCACTCTCGAGAAAATCATCATCAGACCCAAACAATTCAGAAGATGTAACTGGAGCTCTAGGAGGCTTAGAGGAATGGGATGTTACCTTGGATGTTGGCTGTGTTCTGGTAGCACCCGAGGCAACACTATGTTTTCCTTTTGCTTTGGCTACCCTTTTCTGAGCAGCAGCAAGGGTTTCCTCTTCATTCTCAACCCATGTTTCAAAGCTTTCCACTGACTGTGCTTGCTCGGCTGGCGGTACAGCAAAGTTTTTATCTGAATTGTGATCGGAGGAGAGACCGAGCGACTCTTCTTCTTCGTCGGAAACCTCCACTGGATCGTCGGAGGTGTTGGACGGGATTTTTGATCTTGCTATTGCACTAAGTCGGCTCGAGGTACGCTTCCTAGCCGAAGGAGCAGCACCAATCTTTGTTGCAGTGGAAGGGGCTTTTCTTTTGATTCTCTTTGTGGCGGGAATTAGTGGTTGAGAAGCAGTCTGAGGGGGCTTAGGTTGCGCCGAGGTAGCCATTTGAGATGGTTCATCAATGGACATAGCCATTTAGGTTGAAAATTGAGAAGCCAAAGGCGAGATGTCCATGGGCGACATAACATTTGAGGCAGCACCTGGAGACTCTTCTTGAGGTGCGGGTTGGTTAGGGTTTTGAGGGGGTTTCACCATTGTTGAATTTTTGGGAATAAATTGGAGAAATTTTTGGAGAAATCGAAGAAGGGTTTTGAGGGTTTTGGGTTGTCGCCGATGTGAAGAAGGCGGTGAGGAGAGGGAGAGTTAAAAAGAGTTTGGTGAGAAAAATAAAGAGAGTAATTAGGAAAAGATATTTTAGGGAGGTTAAAAATGTGAAAAAGGGATAAACATTTAATTCAAACTTAACTCTTATCATTTAAATTAACTAAACCCCTATTTTTCCTCACATTTAAAACTAACTTAAATTAAATCACCCTATTTACAAGCACACAACTAACAAACTCCCCTACACATTCGGTTTTATTAAAAAGAAAACTTTTTTTTTAAATAATATATAAAACGAAAAAGAAGAAAGAAAAAAAAAAAAAAAAGTCGAAAAGAACAACAACAGTAAAAAAAAAAATGATAAAATAAAGAGTGCGACAATCTCCACAAAATTTAAAAGATGAATCCCTAAATTGTAGGAAGATTGTTCCAACTAAATTTTACCAAAGATAAAAGATTTGTTTAAGACTTTTTCAAAATTGTAAACTCCTTTTTTTTTTTTTTTTAAAGATAAAAAGACTTTCAAACTTTGAAAACTTAAGAAACAAATCTGCGATTAAACTAAATACATAAAAAAAACGAATGTAGCACACACTAATGTGTTGATGGCAACGATGGTAACACTTAAGACAACACTTATGATAACATCCTTTGATTATATTGAGGCAATTAAGGCGAGATGACCTCACTTTTGAGGTGAAGTTATGCTTCTTTAATAAGCAATTGAGGTAGAACAAGCTTGCCAAATATTAACTAGTTAGGCAAAATAATAAAAAAAACTTGTTCTTCATCTTCAAACACTTTGAAAATGTAAACATGATTCACACTTCTTTTATCTACAAGGAAGCATCGTAGTAGCGAGCTCCGTGCCCCGAGTCCTTATAAAGTGTAAACATGTTTTACTGATTTGTACCGTTCAAGTAGGAAACACTGTAGTAGCGAACTCCATGTTCCTAATACTTAGTACAAAATCACTAAATAATATCCCCCTTTGGCAAGAGTGCATCGTCGCAGCGAACGCCGTGCCCCGAGCTACTAAGGAAATACTATAAGTGTTTTTAGCCTTTTTGCCTTTGAAAAAGATTATTGACTTTGTCACTTTTGTGTTTAAAAAGGATGTTATCAATACTGTTACCTTGCGTGTTATCCTACCATAACAAAAATGTTAGTATGTGCCACTATCAATGAATAGAAAATACTACTCATTGACAGATTAAAACAGAAAGCCAAAAAAAAAAATTTATTTTTTTTAAAAAAAAAAAAAACAATAATATACAAGTGTTATCTCAGATGCTGGTAGCACTTGAGGTAACACCGAAAACAGGAGATTTTTAGAGATTACAAAGACCAAGAGAGTTCTTCAAGAAATAAAATCTCTCAAGGTCTAAGGCTTTTGTAAAAGTGTCCGCCAATTGATACTTGGTATCAATATGCTCTATAGTTATTAAGCCTTTTTCAACCATATCTCTTAAAAAATGATGACGAATATCAATGTGTTTTGTGCGGGAGTGTTGGACTGGGTTCTTGGAAATGTTAATGGCACTCAAACTATCACAGTACATGATCATATTTTTACTCTCAAGCCCATAGTCGTCTAACATATGTTTTAGCCATATTAATTGAGTACAACAACTCCCCGCTGCCACGTATTCAGACTCAGCAGTAGAGAGCGACACACAATTTTGTTTACGACTATACCATGATACTAGATTATTACCCAAGTAAAAACACCCCTCCCTAGTACTTTTTCTGTCATCTATATCCCCCGCCCAATCCGAATCACTAAAGCCTACTAGATTTGTATTTGTATCTTTAGCATACCAAATTCCTAATTCGCTCGTTCCGGAAACATATTTAATTATCTTTTTCACAGAATTAAGATGAGAGACTTTAGGGTTGGATTGGTATCGTGCACAGACACACACAGAAAACATAATGTCGGGTCGGCTAGAGGTAAGGTAAAGAAGGCTACCAATCATGGAACGGTAAAGGGTAGGATCGACTGCATCTCCCCCTTCATCCTTGCCGAGTTTAAGTGTAGTAGCCATGGGAACCGAGGAACTTTTTGACCCCTCCAAGCCGAATTTCTTGACTAGATTTTTTGCGTACTTGCTTTGTGAGATGAATATTCCATCGGGTAGTTGTCTCACCTGCAAGCCAAGAAAGAAGTTTAGTTCACCCATCATGCTCATCTCGAAAGTTGATGTCATAGCCTCTACAAAATCATTTAAACAATTTTTGAAGTAGAGCCATAGACTATGTCATCAACATAGATTTGAGCAATGACAAGTTCCTTTCCATGTTTTAAAATGAATAAGGTTCTATCCGCCTCTCCTCGAATAAAGCCATATTCAAGCAAAAAACTAGTTAAACGACCATACCATGCGCGCGGAGCTTGTTTTAGACCGTATAAGGCTTTATCAAGTCTATACACATAGTTTGGTTGGGATGGATCTTCAAAACCTTTAGGTTGTTCAACAAAAACTTCCTCATCTAAATATCCATTTAAAAATGCTGCTTTAACATCCATTTGATACAAAGTGATTCTAAGATAACAAGCTATGGCTAAGAGAAGTCTTATAGACTCAATTCTAGCCACGGGTGCGAAGGTTTCGTCAAAGTCGATACCTTCCACTTCTGTATAGCCTTGAGCCACAAGACGAGCTTTATTTCGAACAATATTACCGTCTTCATCCGTTTTGTTTTTAAAAATCCATTTTGTCCCAATAACATTAGTATTAATGGGACGGGGTACTAAAAGCCATACATTATTTATGGTAAATTGATCTAGTTCGTCTTGCATATCTTGAATCCAAAAATTGTCTTTTAAAGCTTCAATCACATTTTTAGGTTCTATGGATGACACAAAACAAGAGTGTTTTACCTTGGTGTATGTGGTTGACATGCACACATACCTTACCATTTTCCGATAATTCACGGGTTCTTTGTTTCTTGTTCGGACCCCTTCATTGACTTCCCCAATTACCTGAGTTGTAGGATGATTCCTACGAATTCTGGGTGGAGGATCCCTTCTTGCATCATCATGAACTTCTGCATCAAACTCGGATGGATCACTGGACTCAGGTGTTGCCTGAGGTGCTGTCTCATCTATGATAACATTCTGCTCAGCATCTGTGTTAACATCTGTGATGTCATTTGCAGTTTGTATGACATCTTCTAACAACACCAGAGGAGACTCTTGAGCACCTTCACCTGAAATACTAGAGAGATCATCAAAAACAATGTTAACAGATTCTTGGATGGTTTTTAGTCTAAGATTGTAAACCCTATATGCGCGACTATTTGCCGCATATCCAAGAAATATCGCCCTATCACTTTTAGAGTCAAACTTTGCTAAGTAATCCCGGTCATTCAAAATGTAACACACACACACCCAAAGACATGAAAATAGTGAACTTTTGGCTTCTTGCCATTCAAAATTTCATAAGGTGTCATAGTGGTTCGGGTCTTAGAAAAACTCTATTAATTGTGTGACAAGCCGTGTTAAGTGCCTCGGCCCAAAATCTTTTAGAAATCCTTTTAGAAAACAACATCACACGAGTCATTTCAAGTAAAGTACAATTTTTCCTTTCGGCCACCCCATTTTGTTGAGGTGTTTTAGGAGCTGAAAACTCGTGATGTATTCCTTTTTCTTTCACAAAAAGTAGAAAATAAAACATTGTCAAATTCTCTCCCATGATCAGATTTGATTCTAAAGATAGAGGCACAAAACATGTTTTTGATTTTGGAGTGTAAAAGTTTAAATTTTTCAAAAGTTTCCGATTTTTCTTTTAGAAAATAAACCCAAGTGAATCTCGAAAAATCATCAACAATGACATAAGAATATTTCTTTCCTCCAAAACTCTCTACCTCAACTGGACCCATTAAATCCATATGTAAGAGTTGAAAACAGTGTTGTTCCAGAGTGTTGCTCGGAATGTTGGGCAGCACTATGGGCAACACGAGTTTGTTTCCCCTTAAGACAATCTTCACAAATGATAGGATTTTTAAGATCTAGTTTAGGAATTCCTTTAACAGCATCTAACTTAACAATCTTATCAATGTTCCTCAAATGAACATGTCCCAACTTTTGATGCCATAAGTTTGTGACATCAATTTGTGCGGTGTTGCACACGAATTTATCTTCCACACGATAACAATTATCACTTGATCTAGTTCCTGTCATAACACAATTGTTAGTACCATCAAAAACTTCACAAGTGTCCTTGTTAAATTTTACTTCCATGTTGTCATCGCAAAGTTGACTAATACTAATTAAATTAGTTACTAGGCCATCTACATGCAAGACATTTTTTAAAGTAGGAAAACCATTCACATTTAGTGTTCCTTTTCCTATTATGTTACTCTTGCTCCCACCACCATAAGTTACACTACCCCCTTGAACGGATTCATAGTTTTTTAAAAACATTTTTGTTCCCGTCATATGGCGTGAACACCCACTATCAAAATACCATGATCCTTCAACATTTGTTTTTAAGGCAGTATATACAACATCACATCTCACATTGGCTTTTGGTTTCCATGACTTTTTTTTTGACATTTTGACTTTCTGACAGTGTGTGTTATCTGGAGTGCTGGGTAACACTTCAGGTAACACATCTGGACTGGACTCTTTCTTTGAAAGCTTTGTACATTTATTTTTAAGATGTCCAGTAGTGTGACAGTATTGACACACTTTCCCTTTGTCAGAAATATCATTTGAACAAGAATTTTGATCAAACTCGTGACCTTTTACAAAATTTACGTTATGTTCATTACAAGACAAAGAAGAAGTAATACTTTCTAATGATTATCGGAAACCAATACCTGCTCTCAAAGGCTTACCCAAGTTTAGGATCTCATCAAGTTTGGACGATCCGGTGTTGAGCTTCTTCAAGGTGGTTTCGGCTAGAGTCAACTTGGCCTTGACTTTTTCTAGCTCGGCATCTTTCTGGGATGCTTGAGCTTCCATTCGGTTCAACTAGGCCTTGAGTCCATCGTTCTTCTTGGTTAAAGTCTTAACCATTTGGTTCTCCTTCTTCCATTCCTTGAGCATATCCTTATAGAGGATTTTTAAGTCTTCAATGAGCTCATCTTTGCTCATCTCATCCTCTTGCGAACTCCCTGTATCAAGATTAGTGGAAACCATAAAACAAACATTATTATCAGAACTGAAATTGTTATACCTGACATATGTGGTCTCGGATGTTATCTCAGTTGACATAACATCTCTGGTAACATGTTCAGTCTGCAAGTCACTGACTGTGACATACATGGTTGTTTGATCTGGTTCTTCTTCCTGGACTGAACCCTCATCTTCATTGTCACTCAGGGATACCCATAGGTTCTTTCCCTTCTTCCGTAGTGTGTTGGCACACTCGTTTGCGTAATGACCCCATCCCGAACAAGCATGACATTGAATTGAATCAATGTATTTGGGATCAGACCTTGATTGATCTGAGGATGCTCTACGCATAGGGGCTGACTTTTGAGTAGATGGGAACATCCTTCTTGGCATCGAATCATACACCTTGGTTTGTTTCTCCTTTGCTTTTACCTGCACTTTTTCATTGTTAAACTTTTTAACCATTGCATTATATTTTCTAGCAAGTAAAGCAACACTGGCACTTTCATCCAATTCTTCAAAAATTTCATCTTCATTATCATTTGAAAAATCTGAGGATTGCACATTTAAATCAATATTTTTCCCTTTAGAAGCCTCACTTTGTTCAAGGAGATTTGACTCAAAATTTTTCAAAATACTCATTAAAGAATTGATGTTCATTGTAGAAAGATTGTGAGCTTTTTCAATAGATGAAACTTTCATATTGAACCTCTCGGGGAGAGTTCGAATAGCTTTTGAAACAAGTTGTTTGTTGGTAAAAGGTTCACCCAAAAGTTGACACTCATTTGCAATATCAAACAATTTTTCAAAATAGGATGAAATAGTTTCATTTTCACCCATCCTCAATCTTTCAAATTTGCCAGTAAGAGTTCTAAGCTTATTATCACGCACACTACTATCACCTTCACAAAATCTTTGTAAAGTGTCCCATGCCTCTTGAGCAGTGGAACTATTTTGAATAAGTTTAAAAATATGCATATCAACCCATTAAAAAATAGCATTAAGTGCTTTTTCATTATAATTAGCTAGAGTAATCTCTTCATTAGTCCACTCCGATTCAGGTTTGACTTGAACGTCACCATCTTCATCTGGAGGTAACATAGGGAGAGAGTAACCATTTGTTATAGATCGCCATGCCCGAAGATCAATTGATTTGATATGCGAGCGTAGGCGGATCTTCCAATAAGCATAATTCGAGCCATCTAAAACAGGAAGACGCTTCTGATTAGGATTAGCAGGATCGAAAGCCATGACAAATCTGGAACGAATCACTTAGTATGTCAAGTGACCGGGCTCTGATACCAATTGAAAATGTTTGTCAAAAGCTTTCTGAGAAGAGACGTTACCTCAAGTGTTAAGTAACACCCCAGGTAACACTCCAGACGGACAGAAAATACACACACAAAAATTGTAGAGTTTTTGCAGCGGAAAATAAATAGCACAAGAGTAATATTTTTCTCAAGTTATATAAATATAACTTGAGATGCCTAGATGGCGAAAACCTTATAATCAAAACCAATTACAAAGTTTAAAATGGTTCCCTATACAAACTATGATATACTCTCTATGGAACCAAAGTAAGAACAAAGTACAAGATTCTATCCTAACCAAAACTCACTCAAACCCGAAGTATTTGAGTGATAAAAGAGTGTATGGAAGAAAGAATCTCAAAAGGAGCCAAGAGTACTTTGGTCTTTTTGTGCTATGGATGTGTGTATAAAATTGGCTTGTCTTCAATCTCCATCCAAGCATCTATTTATAGCCAACCAAGACTTGGAGGCTACACAAATAACAGCCTTGGGCTGTTTGTGACGAGTGGGGAGAGGGAGTATGTCTCATCTGTTGGAAAATTCCTAAGCATTGAAAAAAAGGGGCAATGGTAGGGGTACAAAAGAAGTTTACAAAATGATGGATACACAGTGAGGTGACGATATTTTATTGGTTGCATCGGTTGTGGACCCGGCACACTCTAATTACAAGCACCAATAAAAGTCATGACACCTCATTTTGTAAGCGAAATTTTGTGAACTTTTTTGTGACTTTATATTTACTGAAAAAAAAAAAAAAAAATACCAACAGAGTCGTTTGGGTTCATTCATTCAATGTAAACACATAAATGAAGTTATAACATTTTCCATATTCCTTCACACAAAAAAAAAAACACATTTTCCATATTGGGTGACCAAAGTTTTAGTGCAGTTGTTTTTATAAACCACTGTTCATTAACTCTAATTATGCATTGACAATTACTGTGTTTGTAATTAAAATTTTGTAAAACAAAAAATTGTAATATAGCATTGCTCTCTCTTGGTCTAATTCCAATGGGCCCAACACAGACATATCTGGTGAAATAATACAAAATTTGAATGATATTAACAGTGTAAGCCCATCTTCTTAGCATATTCTTTTTTGGGGGCTGGGCCCATCAATTGGGCCACTAAATATTGGGTCACTTACAAAATTTACTACCTCTGTCCTTTAAATGAGTGTCCAAATTTTATTTTAAGTGACACTGAAAATCTCAACTTTTGAACAATTTGTAACAACGATTCATATATAATCTTGTAATCTCCTTTCCAAACCTTTAGTTTTGCACGTATAAAGAAACCGGTGGAAAAAAAATTCGAAAAAAAAAACGTTTAGGAGAAAGTTATGTTAAAAAAAGACACTCATTTAGGACAAAGATTTCTTGAAAATGAACACTCATTTAGGGACAGAGGGAGTAGTAAATAGGGTTTCTGTTTAACTGAACAAGAACTGTTGAACTAACTATTTAATTGAATCAAACCAAATTATAATCCTGACTAAATTGAACTAGACTATGGCGATTGGTTTAGATCAATTTGGAATATTCAATGGCTCAATTCAATCTCAATCTTAAATTGTATTCGTGGCTCAATTCAATCTCGATCACAACATTAATTAACCTACT
>JAOWBW010000793.1:71587-124200 GCA_026119855.1 Campanula takesimana | reverse complement strand
GTGAAATGGGGCACTTTGCGAGAGAGTGCACGAGATACCGAGGTCAAGCATCCGGGTCAGGAGTTGGTAATAATCAGGGTCAGAAAAGGGATGCCGCCGGGAAGCCCAAGGTTCAAGGGAAGTTTATGCCTGAATCAACACCAAGCTACCGATGATCCTACAGTTATTGGAGGTATTGTTCTGTGTCTAATGTGAGCGCGCGAGCGTTAGTAGATCCAGGGATCATCTCATTCATACATTTCTGTGCAATTTGCTTCCATATTAAATGCTGCATTCGAGTCTTTACCGTACGTGCTAGAGGTGTCGACCCCTATAGGAGAGTGCTTGATTTCTGATCGAGTCTTTCGTGCTTGTGATGTGGTTATTTGTGTCGAGTCCTTTGTGCGGATTTGGTAGTTCTTCCTATCCAAGACTTATTGATGTCATTTGGGTATGGATTGGTTGAGCAAAGTTTCATGCTTCCGTTGATTGCCATAAGAAAACTGTTACTTTTTCTATTCCCGATGTGCCTAAATTTGTGTTTGAGGCTAGTCCTCCTGAGTAGAAAGGTTTCTTAATTTCTTTTATGAAAGCGAGAAAATTATTGCATAGTGGTTGTGAGGGTTTTTGCTAGTGTTTCTTGATACTAGGAAGGAATCCCCTAGTTTTGATAGTGTTCGGGTAGTTCGGGAATTTCCCGATGTTTTTTCTACCGAGTATGATATGCCACCTGATCGTGAGATAGAATTTAGTATAGATCTTTTGCCGGGTACGGCGTCCGATTTCGAAAGCGCCTTATTGTTTAGCTCCCGCAGAGTTAAAGGAATTAAAGGTTCAATTGCAAGAGTTGCTTGATCGAGGGTTTATCCGCCCTAGTGTTTTCCCGTGGGGGAGCACCGGTTTTATTCGTGCGGGGAAAGATGGTTCGTTGAGACTGTGTATAGATTACAGGGAGGAAGTTGAATCAGGTTACGGTGAAGAACAAGTATCCTCTACCGCACATCGATGATTTATTTGATCAGCTTCAAGGGTCCGTGGTTTTCTCTAAACTTGATTTGAGAAGTGGGTACCATCAGTTGAAGTTCGATCGGAGGATATTCCGAAGACTGCTTTTCGCACTCGTTACGGTCATTACGAGTTTCTTAGTTATGCCGTTTGGGTTGACGAACGCGCCTGCCGTGTTTATGGATTTGATGAACCGGATTTTCCATCCCTATCTTGATTCGTTCGTGTGGTCTTTATTGATGATATACTCGTCTACTCCTAAATCCCGAGAGGAGCACGAGCAACATTTGAGGACAGTTTTATCCTTTCTTGCGAGGGAGAAATTATTTTGCGAAGTTCAGTAATGCGAATTTTGGTCTCGAGAAGGTGTCATTTCTGGGTCATGTGATTTCGAAAGATGGATTTCGGTGGATCCGTCAAAGATGAAGCCATAGTGATTGGAAGAGACCCGAATCAGTGACAGAGATTAGAAGCTTTCTTGGTTTAGCCGGGTATTCCGAAGATTCATTGAAGGGTTTTCGAGGATCGCTACTCCGATGACTCAGTTGACCGGAAGAATGTCCGTTTGTGTGGACCGAGAAGTGTTGACAAGATTTTTTCGAGGAGTTGAAGAAGACGTTGACTACCGCCCGATCTTGACTTTGCCTAATGGAGCGATGGGTTAGTGATTTATAGTGATGCTTCGAAAGAGGGTTTGGGTTGTGTGTGATGCAGAATGGGAAAGTAATTGCGTATGCTTCGAGGAAGTTGACCCCTAGTGAGCAGAATTACCCGACTCATGATATGGAATTAGCGGCTATTGTCTTTGCGTTGCACAAATGGAAGCACTACCTTTATGGGGCGAAGTTTGAGATTTTTACCGATCACAAGAGTTTGAAGTACCTTTTCTCCCAGAAAAGTTGAACAATCGGCAGCGCCGATGGATGGAATTGTGAAGGATTATGATTGTACGATTTCTTATCATCCGGGAAGGCGAATGTGGTAGCCGATGCGATTAGTAGAAAGTCTTATGTGGCTTTCGTTGATGGTCCGTGAGTGGAAAAATGCTCGAGGATGTTCGAGATTGGTCTCCTCGTGATCGAGACATGGGGCTATTTTTGCGAATATTAGGGTATCTCCGTCCTTAATTCAGAGGATAAAGGAAGCTCAGAAAGAGGATCCGAGTTGGTGAAATAATGGTAAATTGAAGGAAAAGAACTTCGAGGATTTTTCTGTTAGCTCGAGTGGAGTTTTGACTTTCCGTGGAAGATTGTGTGTTCCGGATGTTGATGGAATTAAACAGAGAGTTCTTGATGAGGGTCACAAATCGAGTATACTATTCATCCGGGTAGTACGAAGATGTATCAGGATTTGAAGTAACAATTTTGGTGGATTAATATGAAGAGTGAAATAGCGGAGTATGTTTCGAGGTGTTTAACGTGTCAGCAGGTCAAAGCCGAGCATCAGAGACCCGCGGGATTACTTCAGCCGTTAGAGATTCCCGAGTGGAAATGTGAGCATGTGACTATGGATTTCGTTACGAGACTACCTCGTACCCGTAGGAAGTATGACAGTGTTTGGGTAATAGTGGATAGATTGACCAAGAGTGCCCATTTCTTGCCTATTGACATCAGATATTCGATGGAGAAGCTTGCGACCCTTTATATCGATGAGATCGTTAGATTGCATGGGTTCCGGTTAGCATCGTGTCAGATCGAGACCCGAGGTTTACTTCTAGATTCTGGAAGGCGTTTCAGGAAGCTTTGGGTACAGATTTGCGATTCAGTACAGCTTTTCATCCTCAGACCGATGGTCAATCCGAGAGAACTATTCAGATTTTGGAGGATATGTTACGAGCTTGTGCGATAGACTTTTCTGATTCTTGGGATTCGCACCTACCGTTAGTGGAGTTCTCTTACAACAACAGTTATCAGGCTAGTATCGAGATGGCACCGTTTGAGGCCTTGTATGGAAGGAATGTAGATCGCCTATTTGTTGGGATGAGGTTGGTGAAGCGAAGATTGTGGGTATTGATTTTACTTCAGGATTCGGTTGAGAAAGTTAAAGTTATCCGGGATAGATTAAAGACAGCCCAGAGTCGACATAAGAGCTATGCCGATAACCGAAGGCGAGATCTTAGCTTTCAGACCGGTGACTTGGGGTTCTTGAAGTGTCTCCGAAGGTGGGTATCCGGAGGTTTGGAAGAAGGACAAGTTGGCTCCGAGGTTATTGGCCCGTTTGAGATTTTGGGAAGGTTGGACTTCTAGCGTATCGTCTCGCGTTACCGTCATCCTTAGACCGATTGCACAACGTTTTTCACGTTTCTATGCTTCGGAAGTATGTTCATGATCCATCTCACGTGTTACCGAGGATACCGGAGGATATTGAGCCCGATATGTCTTATGAGGAACGACCGGTTCGGATCTTAGATTCTAAAGTCCAAGAGTTAAGGAGCAAGAGCATCGCGTTGGTTCGAGTCCTTTGGAGGAATCATAACATCGAGGAGTCGACGTGGGAGCTTCGAGATGAGTTCGAGAGGAAATTCCGTGGCTTTTTGTTTGAGGTGAGTCTCGTTAAAATTCGGGTCGAATTTCTTTAAGGGGGAGTGAATGTCACGACCCGAAATATAGGCTCTATTTTATTAGTAATAAATAATTATTATTATTCATTTGCTTAATTATTTATTTAAATTTATTATTTATTTAAATATTTATGTGTGCAATTTATGTGTTATAATAATTATGCCTAGCATTTTATTTGAGTCATTTGTGCTAGTGTAGAAATATTGGGTCTTAATTGTTAGTGGGGAGTATTTTGCGTGTGGTGTAGAGGAGGGGGCCTAAGTGTAAATTCTTCAAATCATTTCCCTACTCCTTCCCTCACCTCCCCCATTCTCACACTCCACCTCCCTCACCATCTCTCTCTCTCCAGCCCATTTCTTCCATCTCTCTCTCCAAGCAAAGGTGAGTTTTTCTCCTCCTCCTTCTTTCTTCATTTTCTTCTCCTTCCTCTCATTATTATTCATTTCTTAAAACATGAACATTGTTTAGATCGTCGATAGGATCGTTGGAAGCCAAAAAGATTTGAATTCCATCAACTTTGAGAAATTCGGGTAAGTTGCTTTTCCCCCTATTTTATGCTAGAAATGCTACTCCATGTTTATTTGATGTTATGGTTGCCATTTATTGCATCTTGGGTTGATTTGGGAGTGATTGGCATTTTATTCATATTTTTGGGAAATTTTGTATTTGAATCTTGTGTTGGGTTTCTAGATTGTGTTATTTAGCCCCATTACAAATCTATAAGTTGTTTGGTTGATAGTTGTGCATATTGCTAGCCTTGGTTCCAAGTATTTGTGAAATGGTGAAAGATTTGGTTGGTTTGAGTTTTGGTTTGAAAATGGTGGAAACCCAGAATCTTGGCCGGAATTTGCCTTTCCGGGCAAGGAGGCGCGCGCATCCCTCCCTTGGAGGAGCACGCACCCTTATGTCCTTCTTGATCAATAATGCTTCTGTTCCCTGGAGGCGCGCGCATCCCTCCCTTAGGAGGCGCGCGCACCCTCTCCTTCTCCCAACTCGATTTTCCAACTGATCTAGGAGGCGCGCGCATCCCTCCCTTAGGAGGCGCGCGCACCCCCCCTCCCCTGTTATGAAATTTATTCCCCTTTTGGTCCAATCTTTCGGAGTCGTATTGGTTCATGCGAACTCCGTTTTAGCGTGTAAATTATCGTTTCAAAGCTCTCCTTAAGATCTTCGAGATGAGTGAGTAAATTTGGTTGAGTGCTCGATTTAACTGAACCCTTTGTGGTCAAATGTGATATGGGAATTACGTTATCTTTGTTAAGATTGTTGGAACACGTTAATTGTGTGTCGTTGGTTCATTTCACTTTCTTGGTGACTAATTGGAATGGTTCCCTACTTTGGAACCTTAAGTTGTTCATTCATGCTAAAATTATTATTACTTAGCATTTATTTGAAAGTCCAGCTGGTATTTTTGTGTGTTTTGGGCGATGGGAAAGATATAATGGCAAGCAGCCAGTCCATTATAATGTTGACCATTGTTTTGCCCCTTCTATACCCCTTCTCCAGATTGGCCTTGGAAAGGATAAGTCAGCGTTCCTTGTGAATGTATCTGGCTAACGGGCATGACTTTGTGTCATGGTTCTTGTCCCTTGTGACACTTTTATGTTATTGGTTCCGGTACCGGGGTTCTCTCTTCGGCTTTCATGCTATTATGAAGATGATGATTTGTGATTATTGAATCTGTGCAGCAATCCTTTATTTGGATGTTCCGGTTTGAAAACCTTGGCTATATCCTTTGTTATGTGTTTATTTCCGCTGCTATCTGTTATGTGATAAATGCTATGTGTTATGTGATATTTATTATTGTTATTGCTTATTGCATCATAGCATGTCATGTAGTTGCATTAGTAACTTATTGAGATTTATCTCACCCCTTTCCTTTTATCTTTGTTTCTCCATAACCCCCCCCCCAGGTGCTAAGGATTAATCTCGCTGATCACGAGAAAGAGGACGTCGAGTGTGGATCCGTTCTTTTGGGGAAAGTTGTATAGGTTGGTTTACATTATATCAATGTGTAACCTTTTGGGGATAATTTCACCAAACATTGACGTCATTAGGATTTTGTACATTTGTGTTTTGTTGGGCATAAACTTGTGGAAGTTTATGCTAGTTGTATGTGGTTTTTATCAAACTTGGATTTGTAAAACTTTGGATTACCACCTTTTGGTATTAAATGGAATTTTTAACTTCAGTATTTCATAGTTTTGGTTTTAGAGTCGACGTCCAGATCGCGGTCTCGGGCCCGCGGGGTCCGGGTTCGCGACAGTTTGTGATCAAGAAAATAGAGGGAAAAAGCTGCAGTCCGTAACTGCCAAAATGGGAGGCGCGCGAGTCCCGCTTTTGAAGCGAGACGCGCGCGCGGCCCGTTGACAGTGTTGGAGGCGCCCACGGCAGAAAAAGACAAAATGACAGAATGACCCTAAAAGTTAACTCTGTTATGCAGTTTAGCCCCAAAACTAACGGAATCAGTTAGGAGCTTAACTGAAGTAACAGAAACCAACGAAAATAAGTTAAATAAAAATACTATGTATGCAATCGGGGTGAGAGGTCCAAGGCGGTGTGTCTACACCTTGAATCTTCTCCAGCCTTAAGATCTTCCTTTCCAAGAGATGTCTGATGTAGTTAAACCGAAACTCGATGTGGTTCATCCAAGAATGAAATGCCGGATTCCTCGCTAGATGTATTGCACTCTGATAGTCATTATAGAGCGCATGACCACTTCGCGTATTCCCAACTGTGTACCAGTTGAATTTGCCTCTTCCATACAAAATCTTTTCAAGACTTTCTCAATGTGCTCTGCTTGTGAAAGAACCAACTTACCTGACTCCCTATCTCGGTCAATCCGCATGCCCAAGATTTTTCTGGCCTCACCCAAATCCTTCATCTCAAACTGCTCTGATAACTATGTCTTCAATCTGTTTACCTCTCTATTGCTAGAGCCCTCTATTAACATGTCATCCATATATAATAGCAAGACTATATACTCGTTGTCATACCTCTTGAAGTAGCAACAATGATCCGCCTCACATCTAACAAAATTAATGTCATGCATGAATCCATCAAACTTCTTGTACCAATGCCTACGAGCTTGTTTAAGGCCATATAATCTCAAAGTCAACCTACAAACCAGTTCCTCATTACCCTTAGACAAGTAACCTTCTGGTTGTACCATGTAAATTTCTTTCTCCAAATCCCCATGAAGAAAGACCATCTTTACATCTATCTGTTCCAGCAACAAATTATCTGCCACTACTAGCCCCAATACCATTCTGATAGTAGTCATCTAAACCACAAGAGTGAAGACCTTGTTGTTGTCATTACCATATTTTTGCTGAAACCCCTTTACAACCAACATTTCCTTGTAACGCTTATTACCGTTTTCTTCCTCTTTAGTCATGTAAACCCATTTGTTATGAAATGACTTCTTCCCCTTAGGTAGCTTAATTAACTCCCAAGTTTTATTGGCCTTTTATGAGTCCATCTCGTCATCCATCGCAACTTTCCACTTACAAAAAGTTCACTACGAATAACCTCCGCATAACACTCCGGTTCACCGTTATCAGTTAACAACAAATAGTTATTTGAAGGAGAAT
The DNA here is from genome assembly GCA_026119855.1 of Campanula takesimana. Lineage (NCBI taxonomy): Eukaryota > Viridiplantae > Streptophyta > Magnoliopsida > Asterales > Campanulaceae > Campanula > Campanula takesimana. Next base: position 117,062 of record JAOWBW010000793.1, on the reverse strand, counting down.
AAATATCAGGTTATCCACGGACTCTGCTGAATTTGCACAACGGAATAACCGGTCCTGGAGTATGTGGTTCATCTTCAGCGACCCCCTGATGTTGTAAGTACCCCAATCTGAATTTGACCTACTTTAAAGGAATTCTTGGAACCATTTAGGGATAAACCAATAGGCCGGGACCTCACTAGGATAAACCTGATATTCCAGGACTGAACTGGATTAAACTTAGAAAAATCCAGAAGCTCGCCAAGTCGAGTCGTACGGATGGTTTGGGCACATGAGGTCCCTAGCCCTACGGCTATGTTGGGCACCCTCAGCCTTTATAAGTGAACCCCATACTGATCATTTTAGGGGGGGAGAAAACGTTTTGTGAGTTGAGACTCTGCCAGTTTGAGAGCAGAAAGTGAGTGATACACATATTTGAGTGAAAAGTGAGGAAGATAGGCATAACCATCATAGGTGAAGCCTCCTTCTCCCCATCTTCTTCTTCATCTCAAACTTTCTTTTATCTTGTTCATATTACTTGTTTATCTTGTGATTATTTCTTCTTTTTCTTGCAAAGTCTTGTCCATTTCAAGCACTTTACATTTTTTGCAAGTCTTGTCCATTTTCAAGCACTATATCTATGTATTATACAAGTATTGGCCTTTCAAGCTATATATATTATGATTATATATGTATATGATCCAAATCATGAGGTTATTCAAGGTTCCCTTCACACCTAGTGTGTGATTATGGGGTAAAACCTAAAGATGATCATGGTTTGTTACATTTTCATGTTGATTTTATTTTATTTGGCCATAAGAGCCATGATTGGGGGATAAAGTTCCAATCTTTATCGCCCCAACCATGATCTAGCCATAAATCACCAAGTATGGAACATAAAGATTTTATCTTCATGTTATATTTGTGTCCCTAAAGGTTTGATCTTGTATAATAAGTCCATTTTGGTGGTAAAGTTTCAATCTTTATCCACCAAAATGGTCATTTTCGTTTAAATGCCATGATCATCAACTTTTCATAAATTTCTCCAATGATTGCCTTTGATCACACTCAATCTTTGTTTGAGGGTTCCTTTGATGATCAAAGTGCATAGGAATGAAATTTTCAAAGTTTTGTTATTAATCATAAACTGGAAATCAACATTCCAGTCCAGTTTCAGCAAAGATACTCTGTTTTGACTGAAACTGGACTGTTTTTCTGAATAAACTGTAAAAATGCCCTGGAAAGCCCTCCCCATCCATACGGCTACTTTGGCCGGGGAGGGAATTTTCCATTTTCTTCCTTTCCTAACCAGAAAGTTTGCAAAATAAACCTTTTCTGTTAAATAATTAACTGGTTTTGTCAAAACAGTCAGTTTCTCCCATTTCGAAAACACACACACACACATGCACTTTCGTTAACTAACATTAGGGAGACTCGGTCCTATCCGAGGAAACTTGGGTGACGTGAAACTCTTCCCAAGGCGTAACCTGACCTCCGAACTAATGGAATCTCTAACCTTTTCTTTTGTTGGGTCAAATAATTAACAAAAGTGGATACTCCGTTATTTTTTGGCATGTTAACCGCTTTTGGCCTTTCGCCCCCATAACTCGTCGCATTTTACGAGCGGGGGAGGGATCCTTACAGTGGCGACTCTGCTGGGGAGTTAAATGTTTTCAAACTTCTTTTTAGAAGCTTTGGGGACATTTATGTGTGGGTAAAACTCCCGTCCCCCATTTTCGTTAACTTTTGTGTTGTTTTGTGTGTACTGTGTTTCTGTTTGAATTTTCTGGAGTGGAAACTGTTCTGGATGTGCAATAAACTGGGGCTTGATGATCAGAAGATGAAAAACTGCAAAAAATAATTGCCAACATTCTATAGCCGTACGGCTATGTTGGGCAGGGAACAGAATGTTCCAAAATTTAACAATTTTGTGCAGAGCAGGAACATTCTGTGTCCCTTTGGCTTCTGCTTGTCCAGGTTCCAAATTTACAGTTTTGTTTGAGCACATTACCTTCTTCTTTTTTTAGCCAAAACTTGGTTTTTGAAGTTTGGTCATGCACAAACTTTTGGACATAAATTTGGGTTTTCAAAACCTCCTTGTGCATAACCCATTTTGTAAAAGATTTTTTTTGAATTCTTTGGTTGTGCACAATTTGTTGTACATACAAGTTTCGGCTTTGTTTGTTCATATGATTCTTGCTTGATTGCTTGTGTAAATAGCTCATTCATGCTTGCTCATTTTTGTTGATTATACATTGCTCATGATGTTAAAATGAATTGAAAATTTCTATTTTAACTCAAAAGGGAACATAGAATGGCTTCACACTACGCGCACTTGACCTTGCATGTTCCAAATACCCTTTAAACCTAGGATGGATGCCACGATGCAGCTTGATTGGTGCTCTTGTGCCTTTCTAGCGCGCATGGGTCCATTCCACCTCCCCTTCCGAGCCGAGTCAACCACACTCGTCCGTGATACACAAATACCGAGACCTTTGTTGGTTTTTGGTCTAGCTCACGTTACCACGTCCCTAATACGTGTCTGAGATTAATTATGGCCAAGTTAATGCCCGAGTCATGACTCCTTGTGAAAGCAAGTGTGACCATGGTCAACTTTGACCCAGTCCTTGACTTACGCGTTAATGTTGACCGTAATTAACCTAAGTCATGTATAAACGATAGGGTGACACCGTGTTATCAAGCCCTAATGAATGGTCCATACTAATCATCTTTAAGCCCAAGGATAAGGTTCGAGAGCCCTCATCAAAGATGAGGTTATGCCGGAAGTCCCTTGAGTCCCAAAGACGAATCTCGATCTTAAACGGGGCTTAATCATGATTGGAATGGCCCACGCATTGGGAATCTTGCGATGCACTAGACCCTATGATCGTTCTTTCGGTCGGTGGAAGCCGCTTGCCCTATAGGACCCTCGCCCGGGATAGTCCATCCTTGGGAGTGTGCAAGGAAGGTGAAAAATGAGGGGTCTATAGGCGTAGTGATGGCCTCCACTGATACAGGATTTAGAGTAATTGAGAAAAAGAAGTGGAATCTTTTCCAACCATTTAGGAATAAAAATGCGTTTTAAGTAAAGTTGAATGAATAAATAATTGCACGTGGCATGAGCTTGCTCCGTTCTTTGTTTCTTGTCTTCGACACATTCTTGCGTTAATAAATGTCACTTTGCTAAGTCTTTGGACGGACCCCGTTGTCTCCCAAGACCTCCGTTATGAGATTTCGTTAAGTCTTTGGATGGACCCCCGTTGTCCCCCAAGACCCCCGTTATGAGATTTTGTTATGTCTTTGGACGGACCCCCGTTGTCCCCCAAGACCTCCGTTATGAGATTTCATTAAGTCTTTGGACGAACCCCCGTTGTCCCCCAAGACCTCCGTTATGAGATTTCGTTAAGTCTTTGGACGGACCCCCGTTGTCCCCCAAGACCTCCGTTATGAGATTTCGTTATGTCTTTGGACGGACCCCCATTATCCCCCAAGACATCCGTTATGAGATTTCGTTAAGTCTTTGGACGGACCCCCGTTGTCCCCCAAGACCTCCGTTATGAGATTTCGTTGAGTCTTTGGACAGACCCCCGTTGTCCTCCAAGACCTCCGTTATGAGATTTCGTTAAGTCTTTGGACGGACCCCCGTTATCCCCCAAGACCTCCATTATGAGATTTCGTTAAGTCTTTGGACGGACCCTCGTTGTCCTCCAAGACCTCCGTTATGTGATTTCGTTGAGTCTTTGGACGGATCCCTATTGTCCTCTGAGACCCCGTTAAGATTCCCGTTAAGACCTTAGGCGTTGTCCCCTAGGTCCCCGCTAAACCCCTAGGAATAGTCCTCTAGGAAGTCAAGTCTTTGAATGGATCCCCCGTTTCCATCCAAGAAGTCTGTTACAACCTTGTAAGTAGACCCCCGTTTGAATCTCGGATGGATTTAAGATCCCATTTGATCCTGTTCACCTTTTTACCCCATAGGTCTAAGCCTAGCAGTCATTCCTCATCACTAGCATGAGCATTCACTCAGTGTTTACCCAAGCCTAAAGCTACCTTTTGTCTTCCCCATAGCTCAGATGAAGTGGAAGAGAGCATCATGTCGCCGCCTAGTGCGTGTGGAGTTAGAAAGTTCCCCTGTCACTACAACTTCTCCAATCCGGTACCTTAGAAAGACCGCTTTGATGGATGGTAGTTTGGGGAACGACGTTGCAGACAACCCGGATAGCCTGACGAAAAGAGAGCCGCTCCAAACTCTAGAAGCCTCCGGGGCTACGGAGGAAGTCATCACGAAGAGCCACAAGGAAACACAGAACCCGTTCAATGAATCGATGAGACAAAGAGATGTCATAACTGATGGGCCCTTCACCAAAGTGACCAACCACAATGAAAGGGTGGAAGCTACCCGACCTCCGGATTGTAACCGAAGATTGCCCCTTCCATCTCACCAAAATACCGAGGCCTCCATTTCTTCGCCCCAACACGCCGTCATCCACAACGAGCCTCTCACTGAAATCTTCCTCACTCCGCCTCATCCCAAATCCAACACCTTCCATGAGACACTTCCTATAAAACCCCAAACACAATCCACTCAAAAGGCCCACAAACCACTGTTCACACCGGTTACGTCCCGAGCATCATACTCACAATACCATACCCTTCGGTTTAATGCCATCAACTAAGTCACCGGAGCTCAGTCACTGTTTAGACCATATGTGGATACCCAACCATGCATCACTAACCGACTTCCACCGGATTTCCCGATAAGATTCCATGGTGACCCGTATCATTTCTACAATCGGAGACCTCTTGGACCACAAGCTCATTACATGCCTCCAATGTATATTCATGCAAGCAACCAAGGTTATGGGTATGCCTACACCCATGCACTTCCACAGAATCCTCATGTTTCACCTCAGTCGGGTACGTTGTTAGGAAAGAGAAATCAAATGCAGTCTGAGTTTGAAACGACACTCGATGAGCACCCCTTTGCATTGAGTAGCGGTGATTCTCATCCCCACCACGCTCCAGTCAACAATGAAAGAAAATCCAAAGGCCGAGCCAAGCCAAGCTCCATTTCACAAAGTTTGAGGATTTTGGAATGCCCATAAGCAAAGTGTTTGAAGGATTGGTCATACAAGGCCTCATGTGGCCCCTCGAAGATTTCCGGCCAAAGAATCTTGAAAAACGTTGTGACAAGACCAAAAGGTGCGCCTTTCACAACTACCATGGCCATGATACCAATGATTGCACCGCCATAAAATGCATCATCTCGAAGCTAATCGAGAAGGGAAAGCTTGGACGCCCCCGCGCCCCCGACACAGCCAATGACCCGAGCGTCAAAATGTTTGAATTTGTGACTTCCCCGATGGTCGATAAATAGAGTGATGTCCGCCCCAAGGCAAATGAGTCCTGATTGATGAATTTGTAAATCCCGAAACGGGAGAGCCTGGTTTGGAAAAGTTGACAAAATCAGTGTCCAAGGTGGTGGTTCCTAAAACCAGTAAAGCCGAAATGGCGGAAGGTGTTTGGAAAGGATTAGTGGCACAGAAAATGTATGAAGGTGTAGATACCCCGGGGGAGACCACGGCTTTAGGCTAGAGCGCGTGGATTATCCTAGGATGTCTAATTGATGTTTTAGAGTCGCCACCTATGTTTTTAGAGGAACATAAGAAAAACCTAATGTTTATGAGCCTAAGTTTGATTTACGAAAACAGAGATTCTTTGGGATGAGGGGTTCGGGGGTTAGGTTACGAAATGGGAAGCACTTAAACACCCATTTCGCCCGAGCAAAGTCGGTCTTGTTTGTTCATAATTCACTTTTAAAGATAAATGTGTTCTTCCTACTAGAATGATGATAAAAAGGGGTTTTAGAGTTTGAAATGTAGGGAGATGACTCCTAGGCCAATTCAATGTAATGAAAGGACCGTTTGTGTCATGTCCTAAATGGTTTTGGGTGATTGCACGTTGATTGAAGAAGAAGAAGAAGAGAGAAGAAGAAGAAGAAGAAGAAGAAGAAGAAGAAGAAGAAGAAGAAGAAGAAGAAGAAGAAGAGAAGAAGAAGAAGAAGAAGAAGAAGAAGAAGAAGAGGGGGGAGGAGGAGAAATGTTTAAGATCTTTACCTATAGTATCCTTCAAAAAGAATCTCTTGTAAAGCCTTGAAGAAGAGATTGATTGCCTTGTTGAAGAAGTACCAAGAAGAGTCAAGAAGTGAGTAAAAAAGGTTTGAAAGTAATGATGTCCAAGGTCCTCCTCCAATGATGGATTGGAGGGTTTTTATAGTTGAAAAGTCACTGTTTTTGGAGCCAAACGGAGTCTCCAAGAAATCTTTCCCAGGCAAAATCATGTATAATGAGTAAGGGAGAGATTCTTGGGCAGAATCTGTAACTGACACGCCCCAGAAGCGCGCGCATCCCACCTAGGCGGCGGAAGGCGCGCGCGTCTGGCCTCAAAGGGAGGAGGCGCGCGACTCTGAAAGGCAAAATCTGACAGAATGGACTAGAAAGTTAGAACTGTTATTCAGTTTAGTCCCTGGACTTAACGGAGCCCGTCTAGAACTTAACCAAAGTAACAGAAACTAACAAAAAACACTTAAAAGAGGGAGAAACACAAAATCAAGTGTGCAATCGGGGTGAGCGGTCCAAGGCGGGGTGTCTACAGAGCCCCTCGGCGGCGTGAATTGCGAGGCAAACGCGCCGACGAAAAACAGACTTCTGCCTAGGTCATCACCAAGAAAAGGAAAAGACTCGATAAAAGCAGGAATTTGAAATTGCGGAGGATAGAGGTGCGCTCCCTGTGAGAGCGGCTTTGAGAGATAAGGGTGCGCTCCCTGTGTGAGCGGCTTTGCCAATAGCGGGATCCGTTTGCTGGAAGCGGGATCTGTTTGCCAGAATGCGGGATCCGTTTGCTGAGAGCGAGATCCGTTTGCTGGAAGTACGGGACCCGGAGGGCCGTTTGCTGAAGTGCGGGACCTGGAGGGCCGTTTGCTGAAGTGCGGGACCCGGAGGACCGTTTGCCTTGAATGGATGTAGATCTTGCTTGATGATGAAGCAGTGATTCCGTGGCTCATCCCGAACCAAGTTATTGTCGTGAGCCGTACTTTGACTGTTTGACTTTGACTTTTGATGGGGTGCGGGCACAGTTGACTGTGGAATATTTTCTGCTGGGGATGAAGTGTAAAAACTGATCTTTTGAGAATTAACGACGTCTGTTACGAATCTCATTCAGCTTGTAGTGGGGGAGCTGAAAACTCAGATGAACATGGATATGACACCTTGATTTCCCGCGTGGGGAGTTGTGTTTGAATTTTTAGGGAGCAAAGGCGCGTGCGTCTGATCTTCGCTATGGGAAGCGCGCGCGTCTTAGTGACATAGCGGGAGGCGCGCGCATCCCATTCCAGTTCAGCATACATAAACAGACAGTTCACTTTTTCGGCGAGTTTTCAAAATTTCAAAGAACCCTCCAAATTTTCGCGGAGAAACCACTCCAAAACACTTTCTTGTTGTTCTAGGAGCGATTCTATCATAGAAACGATGTCGGATCGTCAACAATCTCCTCCATTCGAGATGCCACAGGGCGAGGAGCCCGAGGTTGGAATTGAGGCGATGGACCCGAGTTTGCTCACGTATCAGCCGCATACCCATATCTCCCACTTTGTCACAGCGAGATTGGTAAGAATCTTTCATTCTCTTTGTGATTTTCGCGCTTTTGGGGCTGCTCTATTTCACCCGTATTTTCCGCTGCAACTTCTTTTGTTGATTGTCGCTGTTGGTTTGTTGTTGTTGTTGATTTATTGCAAGAAACATGTTCGGATACCCATTTTCATACCTACACACTCGCATGCATGTTGAAATTTCTGTTTTGGGTTTGTCCATTTTCTAGCCGTTATGCTGACGAAATTTTCGTTGTTTCTTGTTTCTTTTCAGGAGTGGAGCCACCTGTCAGAGATTCGAGGCGGAGCTCATGGCCCGGTAACCATCTGGAGTAAGCGCTGCAGACGAGAATGTCAGGACTCGGGTTCAGGCTACCCATTTTGGCCTCTTTATTACCAGTCTGCCGGCGTTGAAGAATGATCCGGATGTTATTCAGGCTCTGAGAGAGAGATGGTGGGACACCACCCATACTTTCCATCTGCTTATGGGAGAGGTCACGATAACGCCCACTGATTTCACGGCATTGACTGGTCCGCCGTTTGCGGGGGAGCCTGTCCCTTGTGTTTTGAGAGGGACCCTTCGGACTGCTGACGAGCTGTTGGCCCTGGTTGACTGCAGCTTCCCGGTGAAGAACTACCGAGTCACTTGGGGGCATCTGTCGGTATTTTAGTATTCTTGCAACCGAGCCTTTGGTGTCACTGCTGAGCGGGTCGATGCTGTGGCCCGTTGTTTTATATGGTACCTGTTGTCCCATACTCTGTTTACCAGTGGAGGGTCATCAGCTTCCTTGGCTTTGCTTGACTTGTTGGTAGACTTGGACCATGCCGGTTATTATAACTGGGGTGCAGCGGGCTTGGCTGCTTGTTATCACGGCATGGATCTGACCAGCCGCTCGACCACTAGCTCGGTCACGGGTTTCAGCCTATTATGGGAGGTATACTGCTTTCCCTTTCTTTTCGGCTTCTTGTCATTGTGCTCTACTGTATCTATGAACTGTCATTTAATTCTGCTCGTGCCGCTGTTTTGCAGCTATAGGCCTTTGCTGTCTTGGAGCTGAGGGACTTCAAGATTAACAGAGAGGGTCAGCCCCAGTATCCAGACTGTGTGAGGTGGTCGTACAGGGAGAGGAACGTGAGGACTGGTACTGTTCCCATCAGCCTGCTTTCAGCTCGGCGCCACTTGGATTCTTTGAGGCCAGAGGCTGTCGCCTCTTCTTTGTTTCCGTGGAGAGCTATTTATGCCTTTATTGAGCACACCCTGATTCCCACCCGCTCGAGGCTTCTGATGAGCTCAGTGGAGTGTATGGCGATGTATCTTGGAGAGAGAGTGTTTTGGCAGCATGGTGGTCAGGTGACGGACTTCCACCACCCTCCTAGGCTAGCGGTTCCTGACGTTCCTCCTTTTTGTCCTCGTAATTGGAGGGCTCTTTCAGAGGCAGACCGGGCAGTCTACCTTACGGGGGTTGATGCTATCCCTTTCATTCATCTGGAGCAGGATTACGGTTTATTTCGGGAGCATAACCTCCAGCAGGGTTTCATGTTCACTAATTCGAGGGAGACACATGTTGCTCCGCAGACTTCGGCTCGGTTTTATCCCACTGGTGCTGGATATTGTTTTGATCCCCTTTGCCTCTTTCATATTATACTTACTCAAACTTTGGGGTGTATGAGGAACAGAGGGAGATTGTTCCCGAGGACATGTCGCCGAGAGAGAGCCTCCTATTCAGGCTTCTGTGGTATGTTTTCCTGTCTGTCTTTGCATTTCTCAGTTCCAGTCTCGTTTCTCTGTTCTTTGTATTGATGCAACTTCCTTTTTTCTGTTCTTTGTTGCAACAGGTACCTGTAGCTGCTTATAGGCACTTGGGCAGACAGAACAAAGGGATGAGGAGGAGACTCCGTCAGCTGGAGGAGAGGGTGCTAGGGCTGTGCAGGGATATTGCTGCCATGACTAGAGATGCTGCTGGTGCTGTCTCTGGTGCTGCGTGAGGAGCTGCCCGAGGTGCTCAGGGCATGGGACGAGGCTGCAGGGATGCGGCACTAGATATTGATGAGGCTGTCTCTTCGGCGAGGCAGTCACTGAGCAGGAGTCTGAGCCGAGGAGGTAGCCATAGTAGGAGTCTGAGCCGAGGAGGTAGCCAGAGCCGGGGTGGTGCTAGTTCATCAGGGAGAGCTGTCAAGAGGACCCGGCATGATGTTGTGGTGGAGACATCTAAGGAGGAAGAATCCATTGATGATGATGACGAGGAGACTGAGAGCGGCAGTGGGGGTGGACACGGTGATGCCGATGATGATGATTCTGAGTAGCCTTTTGGGGAGGACGAGAGACTGAAAACATTTTTATTTACCTGTAATAAACATTTAGCATGTATTTACAATCCTAGCTATTTACTACACCTTTTAGTTATCTGTCTAGACTCGTTCCTAAGTGTCGACTCTTTACAAACCAATGTGTGCCTAAATGTGTTCGTCATGGTTGCTTGAACTCCTTTTTTGTGCTGGGATCTGATTTCTTGCAGGTTGAAGGCATTTGAACGTGCCTGGGCTTCTTTCTTGAACTGACAAGGGCATGTTCTGTTTCTGTCTGCTATCAAACGCGTGCGCGCCTGGCTTTGGTAGCGGGAGGCGCGCGCATCTGGGATCGCTTGTCGGAGGCGCGCGCTTCTGGCTTGCTGAATTCTAGCCCCTTTCTTTTCTGAGCAGGGCACTCCAACAGCTATAAATTCAAATCATTTTCGATCAGGATGATCACACAGCAATACTCTGCATCCTTTTCTCTACCCTATACCTCAAAATTCTTGTAGCGATGGCCCCGATGACCTTTACTTTTGAAGTCAAGGTTTCCGTCCCCGAAGGTGATAAGTCTGTCCCTATTGCTCCAATTGTGAAGACGCGTCCTAGCGTTTTTTATCATTTGGGAAGACAAAATGAGGATGTTGTTGTCTTGGATTCCGTGAAGCCGGTGGTCCATGTGAGGGATTATAGGCCTCGTTATTTGCCTAAGAAGAAGAAAGGCAAGGGGAATTCTTCTCATCTGTGGAAGCGTCTCGTGGTTGTCCCGGTCAAAGCTCCTTCTAGTAAGGGCAAGGAGAAGGTTGTTGATGAAGCTCCGTCTCGCCCGAGCGTCTTTTCTCGTCTTGGTGGTCTCGAGAATGCTCCACCTCCATCCAAGAAGACTAAGGGCCGTCCCCAAAAGCGATGGGTCCCCAAACCGAAGAAAGATTAAATATTTCTTTGTACCCCATGAGATTGCAATTAGAATAGACCACTTGTTAGGATTTAATGTTTTAATGTCTTTTATTAGCTCAACATTTTCATTGTAATGATAATAATGATTTAGTGGATGAATAAAAATTGCATCTCGTTAATTTGAGAATGATTTGGGTATTTGTTTATGTTTTAGACCGCACCCGAGGGTTGCCTACGTTCCTCCAGTGTAGAGGCTCAGGTCTCCGTAGTTCAAATAAACGAAGACCATTTTTTTTTTTGTGTGTGCACCCTGTTTTTTGCCTAGACCGCCCTTGCGGGTTTTCAATCTAGCGGGCTTCTTTTTTTGCACGTGCTCTAATTTTTGCCTAGGCCGCCCTTGCGAGGTTTTTTTTTTTTTATGGTATTCGTTTATTAGATGTAAAACCTCTTCAATTTGTCGAGGTTGACTTCCTTTGGCAGCTGATCTCCGTCTAAGTCCACGAGTCGGACTGCACCGCCGCTTAGTATCTTCTTGACTACGTACGGACCAATCCATCGGGGTCCCCATTTTCCAAAGGGGTTCATGGCATTAGGAGGGTGTTGTCTTAGAACCAAATCTCCCACACTGATGTTTCGGGGCTTCACCTTTTTGTTGAAAGCCCTAACCATTCTTTGTTGATAGGCCCTTGTACGCTCGATTGCCCTTAGCCTTCTCTCGTCGAGTAGGGCTAGCTGTTCATATCGACTTTGCATCCAATCGACTTCATTGACTTGGTTCTCGAGGAGGACCTGCAGGGATGGAACTTCGAGCTCTATTGGTAGCACAGCTTCGGAACCATATACCAGTGCATAAGGAGTTTCTCCAGTCGCTGTCCGTATTGACGTGCGGTAGCCCCATAATGCTAGAGGTAACTTTTCGGGCCAATCCCTTCCAGTGGAGGCTATTTTCTTCACAATGGTCTCGATTGTCTTATTAGCTGCCTCGACCGCGCCGTTTGCTTGCAGGCGGTATGGAGATGACTTGTGCTTGGTAATCTTGTATTCTACCAGGAGTGCGTCCATCTCTTTCTCGAAGTGAGAGCCATTGTCTGAGATGATCTCATGAGGAACACCGTACCGGCACATGATGTGGGTTTTCACGAATTCGGCCACTTTCTTGGCGTTGAGAACTCGGTAAGCCTGTGCTTCGACCCATTTTGTAAAGTAGTCCACGGCTACTAGGACGAAAGATTGCCCGTTGCTTCCAGTAGGGTGAACTTTGCCGATGATGTCTATGCCCCAACAAGAGAAAGGCCAAGGCGTGGTCATATTGTAAAGCTGTGAGGGCGAGCGTGCTGTAGATTGGCATGGAATTGGCATTTGGCGCACCTCTTGACTTTCTCGATGCAGTCCCTTTCCATGGTACTCCAATAATAACCCATGCGGAGTATCTTCTTGGTCAACATAAACCCGTTCATGTGAGGCCCACATTCACCTTCGTGAATCTCATGCATTATTTCTTGAGCTTCGGTCTCATTTGCACATAGGAGGTTGATCCCTTCGTGATGCCTTTTGTAGACTCTGTCCCCAATCAGTGCATATCGGGAGGCTAGTCTTTGCAATGCCATTTGAGACTTCTTATTGCTGTTCTCGGGATAAGTACCATCCTTGAGGAAATTCATGATATCTGCGTACCACGGGGAGTTTGCTTGGACTTCGTTGATCTCAATACTCATGCAGTATACCGGACTGTTTCGTCGGGAAATTTTGAAGGGCTTCACCATTTTACCTTCAGGCATTTCGACCAGTGAAGCGATGGTGGCTAGTACATCAGCAAAACGGTTCTTGTCCCTTGGCAGGTAATTGAAGGTGATTTCTTGAAATTGCTCAACCAACTCCTCGAGATGTTGACCATACCGTTGCAGGGTTGAGTCCTGAATCTTCCATTTTCTGGATGTCTGGTTGATGATGAGCAAGGAATCACCGAATACTTCTAAACTTGTGACATTTCTTTCGAGGGCTGCTTCGAGCCCCGCTATGCAAGCTTCGTACTCAGCGGTGTTGTTAGTGGCTTCAAATTCTAGGCGGATGGCAATTGGAGTATACATGTCCTTTGGATCGACAAGTAACATCCCTATGCCATACCCATGCTTATTGGCTGCGCCATCGAAAAAAAGTTGCCACTTGTTTTCATTTGTTGTAGCACAAATTAAATGCTCGTCGGGGAAATGTACATCTTCCCCCTTCACTTCGTCACACGGAAATTCAGCAAGCTGATCACTGAACACCTTCCCCCTGATGGATTTGAGTGTGACGTAATATCGTAGCCGGCGAGCATAAAATACCATTTGGCTATTCTTGTTGACATGAAAGGCTTCTCGAAGATGTAGCGGAGCGGGTCCACTTTTGCTACTAACTTGATTGGGAAGGCTTCCATGTAATGCTTGAGCTTTTGATTAACCCAAACTAATGCAGCACAAGACTTCTCTAAGACAGAGTAGTTCTTTTCAGCTCCTTGAAACCGTCGGTTGACAAAGTAGATGGCATTCTCCTTTGTGGAGTCTCGCTGTTCTTGTGCTAACATAGCCCCTAGGGCTTCATCATTGATAGTTAGATAGAGCAAGAGAGGATTCTCCTCGTGTGGTGGAACCAAAACTGGAGGGCTTGTCAAGTAATGCTTCACTTGGTCGAAGGCTTCTTGGCACGCATCGGTCCATTCTAGAGCCACATTCTTTTTGAGTAGCTTCAAGATTGGCTCACACATGGAAGTGAGTTGGTGCACAAACCGACTGATGTATTGAAGTCTGCCCATGAAACCTTTGATTTCTTTCTACGTCCTTGGGGGAGGCATGTCAATGATTGCCTTGATCTTGGAGGGATCGGCTTCAATTCCTCTTTCAGTGACCATGTAACCAAGAACCTTTCCTCTGATGACCCCAAAAGTGCACTTTGCGGGATTGAGTCTCATCTTGTGTTGTCGAAGCCTTCAAAGAATTTGCGAAGATCGATCAAATGTTGATCATTGGTTCCCTTCGAATGGATCATCATGTCGTCTACATAGACCTCGATCTCTTTATGAATCATATCATGGAATAGATCCGTAACAGCCCTCTGGTAGGTAGCCCAGCGTTCCTTAGTCAAACGGCATGACTGTGTAGCAGAAAGTGCCCCACGGAGTTGTGAAAGCTGTCTTGTGTTGATCTTCTTCAGACATGAGGATCTGATTGTAACGGCAAAACCGTCCACAAATGAGCGGACTTCATAGTTGGCAGTTTGAATCGACGAGCATGTCGATGTTTTGTAGTGGAAAATCATCTTTTGGGGAAGCTTTGTTCAAATCCCGGAAGTCTACACAAACTCGAACCTTGCCGTTTGCCTTTCTGACTGTCACAATGTTGGCTAGCCAAGTTGGGTACTCAATGACTTTGATGAAACCCACACTGAGGAGCTTTTCAATCTCTTCTTTGACTTGTAGAGACCATTCTGGCTTGATCTTTCTGAGTTTCTGCTTTACTGGCTTGGCGTCCTCTCTGATCGGAATTCTGTGCTCCGCGACCTTTCTGTCCAAACCCGGCATGTCTTTGTATGACCATGCGAATACATCCACAAATTCTCTGAGCAGTGCAGTCAGTTTGTCTTTGTCTTCCCCCTTGAAGAAGCTGCCAATCTTTGTTTCTTTCGGCTCTTCGTCGGTACCCAGATTAACAGTATGCAATTCTTCATCAGCCCCTGGACCATTTTCACCACAACAACGAACCTGTTGATCTAGTTCATTTAGGTATGTTATGTTTTCGTGGTCTATTTCATCATAATTTGAATCGTTATTAACTTGTTCATTAGGTTTGTTATTAGTTAATTCATCATTTATGATGTTTGCAATCTCGGAGTACTCAGAAATATCAAATTTTTCATTACCAAAGAAAAGAAACACACGCTCGGCTATTGCCTCCATATCCTCTTGGGTGAGGGCATTGGAAACACTCTCGGACTCGAAAGTAAGTGTGCACCGCTCTCCTTTCTGCTGTGCGGGGTATGCAACCCATTTCTCGGATCAAGAAATCCTCAGATACTAAAGCCCCTTCGTTGAATACCAGTTGTTGATTGGCTCGGAGCTTGGCTGAATCTTGCTAATAGATGGGCTCTCCATTTCTGTGTTGTCGGAGATGGCGTTGATTTGACAATCGTCCATGATGGCAAATTCTTCGAACATGGAGGCTAGATCAGATAGTTCGTCCCCCATGGTAATCTCTACCTCGGACTCTATAGTCACCTTCTTGCCCCACCACTCTCGGGGTGACATTGGAGTAGGTTCCCTTTCTAGTGCCGGTATTTCACAGTCGGTGAAGATCTCGAGACCGGGCTTTCTGACGCCCTTGTCGTTAACCCATGGTTCGGGAAAGATCATGTATGGAAAATCTTCCCCTTGGCAAACAAAATAGCCATTTAGTGTGTTGCGGTAGGGTTTCAAGTCAGGGATTTCATATCGTCGACCTTCTTTGCGAGCTTGGGTCCTTTGATTTTTGACTGCTTGCTCGTATTTCAAGTCATCCTTGGTAGGCTCGTATCCCAGACCAAACTTGTTCTTGACAAAAGGAACTACCACGGGGTGCAATATCCCTTGTTGATGCTTCCCTAGGCCTAAACCGGGAAAGTGATTCATCTTCCTCATCATGCGGAGGCATTTAGGATTGCTGGGGACCCACTGTCCGTTTCCCTCTTCTTTGTCAATGGTGTTGACGCCGGAGAGAGTGGAATCTTCTATCCCGTGTTGGACTTGGTGAAATGGTTGTCCCCACACTTCTGTGGATGGTGACATTCTCGGCCGTGATAGTGACTATCTCGTCCCCATTTCTGATCTTGACACACTGATGGAGAGTGGAAGGCACCGCGTTGGAACTGTGGATCCAAGGTCGGCCCAGAAGTAGGTTGAATGAAGCAGGGACATCAAGTACTTGGAATGGGACGGACATGATCATGCTTCCAAATTCGATATCAACTTCTAACATTCCCATGACTGTACGGGAAGTGCTGTCGTAACCTCTAATGACTTCTGCGGAGGGTTGTAAATCGGAGCTTTTGAGCCCCAGTATGCCCATGACTCGGCTAGGCATTAAGTTGAGTGCAGAGCCACCGTTTACTAGAACCCTTGAGATGGGTCTCCCCCTTGCCCTTGCTTTGAGGTAGATGGCTTCATTGTGTTCGGATCCAAATGGCGGGAGGTCCATGTCGGCAAAAGTGATGATATTGCCGAAGTGAATGTGACCTATCATTGCTGTGAGGTCCTCGGGAGTTGTGTCGGGAGAGACTGATGTGTCATCCAAGTTCTTGATGATGAGGTCTTGGTGTTTCTTTGATGATGCAATAAGGTCCCAGATGGATATGTTGGCTTGCGTCTTCTTGAGTTGTGTTAACAAAGGATCTTCGGGTATGTCGCGTGCTTACGATCTTTGAGAAGAGGTGCTGGTTGCTGCAGTATTGGGAGGAATTGTGCTCGTTGTTACTCGGCCGCTGCGAGTGAGCACGTTCACAGTCCCTTGTAGCTTCTTCTTCCTATTCTCTAAGACTTCCCTCATAATCTCATCATAAGTCACAACATAACAAGAATTATCAAGTTTATTCATATCATCGGAGCCCTCATTCACAATTGGGATTGAATGAGTGGTTCCCTCAAACTCTCCTACCTCTATTACATTGACACCACCCTCATTAGGGATTATGAATTCCTTCTTGTCTATGAGGTCTTGGATGGTGTTGCGGATGGAGAAGCAATCCTCGGTGAGGTGGCCGGTGCATTGATGATAGTCACACCATTTGTGGTAAGCATGATTGGCACGGAGCGGTTGTGGTTGCTTGTACCCTTGAAGAGGGGTGATTTGTCCCTTGGCCTTTAGAGCTTCATAGGCCTCGGTGGTGGTCATGCCGTTGAGAGGAGTGTAGACGCGGTCGTTTTAGAACCGCTTGCCTTGTGGTAGAGGAACCTTCTTGTAATTCCCCTTGTCAGTAGTAACGGCATTGACAGAAGCCTCTTTGTTTGAACTAGAGGCGGCCTTGTATCGGTAAGTAGGAGTGGCTTTTTTAATCTCCTTGAGCAATTCATCCATGCGTACCCCCGCCTCATACATTTGGGAGAAGTCGGAGTAGCAAGCCCCACTTAGGTGGGTGCGGAGATCAATCTTAAGACATTTGAGAAAGATGTCCATTTGCTCTTTTGTGTTCGGCCTCTCAACAATTTCAGAGAGCTTGTCATTCCACCTCCTTGTGAAGTCAATGAAGGACTCGTTGTCTCTTTGAGTGGTATTCTCGAGCTCTTTCCTTGTGGGCCGGTGAGTGGTGTTACCTTGATATTGATTCTTGAAGGCAAGCATGGCGGCATCCCAATCAAGACGGACAGTGAGTGGGAGAGTTTCATACCAATCCTTGGCCGCCCCCTCGAGGGTGAGAGGAAAGCATTGAGCCATAACTTTTGGGGAAACCTTCTTCGGAACCATAGCCCAAATGTAAGTCTCGATGTGAGCCATCGGGCATGAGTTGCCTTTAAACTTGCTAATGTCGGGCATCTTGAATTTGTCGGGAAGGGCTGCCATCGTGCTCATGAGGATGGATGACTGATAAAGGCTTGTGTTGGAGCCTTTTCCCATGTTGAGGCCGTCAAATTTCTGATCAATGTAGGCCATGATGGAATCGACCATTTGGGGTCGTTGTTGTCGTGCTTGGTCCCCCCACTTTTTTGGTGCGGGCGATGACATATGGGCTTTCAAACAAACCTGTGGTCCACTCGGATTCCTCGTTGTCATTAACCCCCTTGTTCTTGGAAAGTTTGAGGAGCTTGGCTTTCAGTTGGTCAACCTCGGCCTCGTGGGCCTCCCTTTGACTGTCGACATGAGCTTGCCACAAGGCTTCTTTGGTTTGAGCCTCTTGGTTAAGGGTGGAGACTTGTTGTTGGAGTGTTTGAACCATGGCAGAAAGCTGTTCGAGAGTCATGGCATTGTTGGTGTTGGAGTCGCCGGCCATTGATGATGTAGAAGCTGTTGGAGTGATCGGTTCACGGACAAGCCTGTTGGATGAATCTCTGTAGATGCGGAGAGTACCAATCGGACCTATAATTGGAGAAGTAGCCCTTGTCAGTCTCGGTTCACACTTTCGGTCCATGAAGAGGTTGAGAGCACACAGTTGGGCACACGACTCGAACCACATAAGAAAAGGACTCTTTTTTTTTTTTTTTTTTATAAGTCGGAGGGAATGGATCCCTTTTGGGGTTTCTAAGAAAATAATGGAATCGTCACACTAGTATATAGACCATCTCGCGGTCCCATATACTCATCGGATTCCATCACGTTTGTGAATCCTACATGTATCGGGATTAAACTAAATTAATGTAGTAAAGCATACATGCGGGGACGGATTTTTATTTTCGTCCAAAATAACCACTTTTGGGGACGGATTTTTATTGCGTCCGTTTCAACAAGTTGGCATGTATGTTTTGAAGACATTAGTTTAGGGAAATCTCGGTACATGGAAACCGACTTGAGTCACGGAGTGTTAGACCCTAACTAGAATTGTGTGGCTTGTGCTCGGCTTGAATATGAGGCTCAAAGGTCACCCCCGACATGTAGTCATGAACTACGCCACGGGCTGAGGTTTACCGCTTCGAAAGAGCCAAGGTCGAGTGGAGCTTGAAACTTTCTAGGACGGGCCTCGACGGGTTTGGGGTTGGACTTGTGCGACTCGATAGTGAGCAGTTTATAGGAGTAATGTGCACGTAGTGTGAGGTCTATCACGTGAAAAAAAAAATTTTAATTTTTTTTATTTTTTTTTTTTGAAAAGAAAAGATAAGAACACATAAACACATAAATTACAACTCCCGAATCACCCGTGTGACCGGTAAATAAAACATAAAAAGAAACAGTCCAAGGGTTCAATTCTGTTCTGATGCAGGCAACTGTGCCCACACCCCACTGTTCTGTCCAGTCACTAAAACCTGTTCTTGCCCTGGAAATTGGCCCAGAAGCGCGCGCCTCGGGCTAGTGTTGTCGGAAGCGCATGCCTGGCGCATAGAAACTGGGAGGCGCCCGCTTCTGGGCTTCACCTGTCAGATTGTCAGAAACTTATGGACTCAGGGGATTGCCCTGGTCCTGATTGTGTGATGGAACCCCTGCAATGTTTGTTAGCACGAAATACTAGGAAGAATAGGAAGAACATATGGAAGGCGGGCGATTCTGGAATTTGACGCGGGACGCGCGCGCTTTGGACCATGAAGGTCCGAGGCGCGCGCTTCCCATGTCAATTTCCAGAATGCCCAGAAAAGTGAATTATGAACAGAAACACAAGTTAACCCTCAAGTGTCCCCAGCGGAGTCGCCACTGTAGATACCCCGGGTGAGACCACGGCTTTAGGCTAGAGCGCGTGGATTATCCTAGGATGTCTAATTGATGTTTTAGAGTCGCCACCTATGTTTTTAGAGGAACATAAGAAAAACCTAATGTTTATGAGCCTAAGTTTGATTTACGAAAACAGAGATTCTTTGGGATGAGGGGTTCGGGGATTAGGTTATGAAATGGGAAGTACTTAAACACCCATTTCGCCCGAGCAAAGTCGGTCTTGTTTGTTCATAATTCACTTTTTAATATAAATGTGTTCTTCCTACTAGAATGATGATAAAAAGGGGTTTAGAGTTTAAAATGTAGGGAGATGACTCCTAGGCCAATTCAATGTAATGAAAGGACCGTTGGTGTCATGTCCCAAATGGTTTTGGTGATTGCACGTTTGATTGAAGAAGAAGAAGAAGAAGAAGAAGAAGAAAGAAGAAGAAGAAGAAGAAGAAGAAGAAGAAGAAGAAGAAGAAGAAGAAGAAGAAGAGAAATGTTTAAGATCTTTACCTATAGTATCCTTCAAAAGAATCTCTTGTGAAGCCTTGAAGAAGAGATTGATTGCCTTGTTGAAGAAGTACCAAGAAGAGTCAAGAAGTGAGTAAAAAAGGTTTGAAAGTAATGATGTCCAAGGTCCTCCTCCAATGATGGATTGGAGGGGTTTTTATAGTTGAAAAGTCAATGTTTTTGGAGCCAAACGGAGTCTCCAAGAAATCTTTCCCGGGCAAAATCATGTATAATGAGTAAGGGAGAGATTCTTGGGCAGAATCTGTAACTGACACGCCCCAGAAGCGCGCGCATCCCACCTAGGCGGCGGAAGGCGCGCGCGTCTGGCCTCAAAGGGCGGAGGCGCGCGACTCTGAAAGGTAAAATCTGGCAGAATGGACTAGAAAGTTAGAACTGTTATTCAGTTTAGTCCCTGGACTTAACGGAGCCCGTCTAGAACTTAACCAAAGTAACAGAAACTAACAGAAAACACTTAAAAGAGGGAGAAACACAAAATCAAGTGTGCAATCGGGGTGAGCGGTCCAAGGCGGGGTGTCTACAGAAGGGCTAAATGCCCGGGTTGGGAAATGAATGGTGCCATGGTTGCCATAACAGAGGATGAAGTTTCAAAACCCCTTCCATCAACCTCCCCTTAGGAAGAGTCAAAGTACATTGATAGGATGTGTGATAAGCCCTTAAGAAAAGAAAAGGTGTCTGTTGGGTTTAAGTTGGAGTCTTGACTCCCCGGTTGATGCCATGTGGTGACCATTTTGAATCCATTGTTAGTTTTCTTAATAAGATTATTATTATTATTTCTTTGTCAAAAGTTTGCATAAAATATGTGTGATTCTTTCACTCAAAACAAAAGTGTGTCTTAAAAAAAGGAGTTTTCTTAAAATAAAAGATCAAGTTTTTCCTAAAAGGCTAATCCGCTAATGAAGCATTCTTCCCAAATCATGGTTATAATTTAACCTTGAGGTTTAATACGCTAAAGTCCTTTGCGGCCTTGTCCATTGGAAACATCGACCAAGGAGCCCACATCTGAGTTGGCGTCCAAGACAACCGTCCACGTGAACAACAAAGAGAAGCCCGTGCTTCGGAAGCCCAAAGGCTTCTACATCAAATGGAGGTCTGTACCCTCGTCGAGTGTCATGCACAAAGGTTTCGCTCCTCAGAAGGAAATCACCAAAAGGAGATGGCCAAAGCAAATCCCCAACTCATGAGTAAACGAATCCGGTAATTGCAATGCCAAGCCAAGTGGAGATCTTGCTACATCTTTCCCGATGACACGGAACCCGAAGTTCCCCGTGGAAGAAATGGAATATGCCGCCGACAAACCCTCCAACAATCGAAGAAGAAAATGGAACATCGCGTGTCATAGGAGCCCATCCCTAAAAAAAAATAAAACAAAAATAAATGATGAGTCTTCCAGCCTCGTAGGATCTAGATTCTCACTGTGTCTTTTTATTTGTGCAAAGGTCCGCACTTGGACATGTATGTACAAAGTTATCTCAATAAAAGAGTCATTTTCATTCTCTTCTCTCTAGACTTGAGACAGTATTTGCAATATACATTTACTCTTGAAATTGCCTTGCTTGTTATTATCAATTGATTGCTACGTCCCAAAAATGATGAATTGACTTCTAAGCATACTAGTCAATGACGACTCATTAAGGACGAATGGACCTAAACACAAATGAAAAATGCTAAATGCAAATAATTAATCTTGATGTGAACAAATGTTGTGATCAATTGACATGAAGAAACCATTAATGGCAAATCTTCCCTCATACACATTCCCAATACACATTTCCGATACACAACCCGATACACCTTCCCGAGACAAATTCCTGATGCACATCAAAGGCATCCCAAGGCAATGAAAACTCAAGGATGTTTTTGCTCAAATACAACCGTGATCGCGCATGCGCAACAAAGGACTCCCCAGATCATCAAAGACAAAGCCGGAAGTGAGGACGTTCCACCAAGGGGCTACAAAGGAGCCAAAGCCCAAAACAGCAAGTTAGGGCTAATGTTTCCCCTCTCCTTAAAAAAAATAAAAAAAAATGAATTCATGTAAAGAGGAAGTTCGCCTCAAAAGCGCACCGCAAAGTCCGCCCCCAAGGGTTCGCAAGAAAGGAAGTCCATGTCAAAAGACAACCAAGAAGGAACTCATTTCAAAAGGCCCGTTCATCCAAAATAGGGTTCAGCCCAAGGAGTCCACTACAAAGCAAAGTGATCTATATCAACAAAGCAACAATATCCTTCAAAAGGACACAAACCCCGGCAAAGACGGCCCCACGGCCGAACTACGGCGACTTGAGCTCCTCAAACTGAGGGGAACGTAGGCAACCTACGGGTCCGGTCACAGCATGAAACAAAACCATCAAACCATGGTCTTCTCAAAATGACCAAGTTCTCGTCCCTTGGTCCCTTCAATGACCAATTTCCAAGACAATGACCAATTCCACCTTCTAACCAATTCCCTCCCGATCTTGCCATTGAATGAATCTTAAGCTTAATTGATCACAACATTTATACATGTTAAGGCTAATTGCTTGCTGTAATCCTGACTTAATGACAAACATGGTCCATTCAAACAATCATTTGATGATATTAACTAAGGAAAATTTCAAATGTCTCCACAAGTCTTCTTTTCTCCATCTTAGGAAAGAGCTAAACACTTGTATTCTGTCAAGCAAGGGCTTCCTCCCATTTCATGATATATTGCTCAAGGAGCTCACCAGCATAAAGGGACTCTCTCCCAAATAAAATGCCCTTGCATGTTTCCTCCAAGAAAAATACTTTAAGGTCCCCCGTTCTATTAAGTCGGCTGGATCACTCATAAAAAAAAAAGAAGAAGAAAAAAAGGCACCAAAAAAGTAGCCCGCTAGGTTGAAAACCCGTAAGGGCGGCCTAGGCAAAAAACAAGGTGTGCCATGAAAGATGCGAAAGAGGACGCCCGCTAGGTTAAAAACCCGAAAGGGCGGCCTAGGCAAAAGAAAGGGTGCGTCATGAAAAGTGATGGGTTCTTAACCTCACCTCAAAGCCGAAAGACGACATTGGGGCTACCTCCATGTCAACGACAACAAGGACAGGGGGTTACCCCGACATCGACGACAACGACGACAATGGGGCTACCTCCGCGATAACGAGGACATTGGGGCTACCTCCACATCAACGGTCAGGATGACATTGGGGCTATCCCTACAACAGTGACGAGCAGATTCCCTACAATTAGTAACTTCTCAACGAATGGACAAAATCCAAAGGACCTTATGCATAACAAACCTCACGGTTAAGTTAAAATCAGAAATTTGACTAAAATTCTTTGTTAAAAGATTTGCCTTTAGGAATAAGCATTCCCAAAATTTGCCCATCTGGCGTCATTTGTCAAAAACAATGTTTCAAGCAAAAATGCTTTTGATCAAAGAATGATTTTCCCAAAGTTTTGGACTCTTTCGTCCACAATGTATCTTAACGGTTGCCCCTAGGATCTTCCCTGGTGTCAAGAAAATGTGTCAACCGCCCCGTAGAGTATTGTTGACCCAATTCAAACCTTGACTCAGAATAGTCATTATAGGTTGAGGTCCTTATCCCCGGGCAGTCTCTAGATGGACGTAAGACCAGCTTTGTGAAATTAACATGGCCGTACTTCATAAGTCCAGTTAAGAATGTAAGAATTAGCGTTAACCCAGCCGCGCCTCATAAGTCTAGGTTCAGAGTTTGAATTTGTGAAGTTAACGTGGCCGTTCTTCGTAAGTCCAGTTAAAAATATGAAAAATTGTCCTTTGGCGGTCCGGTGTGACGTAAGACCATTAGGTTTCGTTAGATTGTGTCCTTTGGCCGTCCGGCGTGAACGTAAGTCCATTAGGTTTGGTGAGATTCATCCTTTGGCAGTCCGGAATGACATAAGTCCATTAGGTGAGACTTGTCCTTTGGCCGTCTGGCGTGACGAAAGACCATTAGGTTTGGTGAGATTATGTCCTTTGGCGGCTCCAGCGTGACGTAAGACCATTAGGTTTGGTGAGATTGGTCCTTTGGCAGTTCCGGTGTGATGTAAGACCATTAGGTTCTGTGAGATTATGTCCTTTGGCCGTCCGGCATGACGTAAGTCCATTAGGATCAGTGAGATTCGTCCTTTTGCTGTCCGGTGTGACGTAAGGCCATTAGGTTTCATTAGATTGTGTCCTTTGGCCATCTGGCGTGACGTAAGTCCATTAGGTTCGGTGAGATTCGTCCTTTGGCAGTCCGGAATGACATAAGTCCATTAGGTGAGACTTGTCCTTTGGTCGTCCGGCGTGACGTAAGACCATTAGGTTTGGTGAGATTATGTCCTTTGGCCGTCCGACGTGACGTAAGACCATTAGGATCTGCGAGATTCGTCCTTTGGCAGTCCGGAATGACATAAGTCCATTAGGCTCTGTGAGATTCGTCCTTGGCCGTCCGGCGTGACGTAAGACCATTAGATTTTTTTGACCTGGCCGTACTTCGTAAGTCCAGGGTAGAAAGTGAAATCGTGAAAGTCCCGGCCGTACCTCGTAAGTCCAGGATGAAAGTTAAGATGTTATCGCCTTGGCAGCCCTTGGTAGGGCGTAAGACCAGTATAGTCATGATTAGGTTAAGAAAACCTTTGTCCCCGAGAGTGGCCATGTTAGAGAAAACCTATCAATGTGTCCCGGCAGTTTGTAATGGCGTGGGACCAGTTTGTGTAGTCGACCCTCCGCCATGAGATAAGTTGACCAGTTTGTGTAGTCGACCCTCCGCCATGAGATAAGTTGACTAGTTTGCATAGGCGACCCTCCGTTATGAGATAAGTTGACCAGTTTGTGTAGTCGACCCTCCGCCATGAGAAAAGTTGACCAAATTGACCATGTGTCCCGGCAGTCCTTAGTCGGATGTAAGACCAGTTACCCTCGAGTCGACCCTCCACCATGAGAAAAGTTGACCAAATTGACCTTGTGTCCCGGCAGTCCTTAGTTGATGTAAGACCAGTTACCCTCGAGTCCAGCCTCTGACCCATGCCCATTATTTGGGCCTCTGAGCCATGCCTATTCCTTGAGTCGACCCTCTCTGATAGAGCCAAGTCGATCAAGTCTAGCCTCTGAGCCATGCCAGCCCTCTTTAGTTAACCCCCTCCGAATAGGGCCAAGTTGACCAAGCTCGGCCTTTGAGCCATGCCTGTTTAGGAAAGGATGAATGGATATCCACCTAAGGCCCATAGGTTTGAGTAGCCTTAAACCCTCTCACCCAAATCGGTCAAGCCATCCTCCCATCGGATTGGGATGCTTATAGGTTTGAGTAGCCTTAAACTCTCTCACCCAAACTACGTTAGGCTTGATTCCCTCGAATAGAGATACGTAGGAATCCTATACCTCTAGGTCCAGCCATAGAACAAATCGGCCAAGCCGTCCTCCCATCAGATTGGGATGCTTATAGGTTTGAGTAGCCTTAGAATCTCTCACCCAAATCGTCTAAGCCGTCCTCCCATCAAACTGGGATGCTTATTTTGTCGACAACCCCGCTTTCTTCAAAAGCGACGTTGCCGAGGGGCTCTGTAAGTACCTCAATCTGAATTTGACCCACTTTAAAAGAATTCTTGGTACCATTTAGGGATAAACCAATGGGCCGGGACCTCACTAGGATAAACCTGATATTCCAAGACTGAATTGGAATTAAACTTAGAAAATCCAGAAGCTCGCCAAGTCGAGTCGTACGGATGGTTTGGGCACATGAGGTCCCTAGCCGTACGGCTATGTTGGGCACCCTCAGCCTCTATAAATTGAACCCCATGCTGATCCTTTTTGGGGGGAGAAAACATTTTGTGAGTTGAAACTCTGCCAGTTTGAGAGCAGAAAGTGAGTGATACACATATTTGAGTGAAAAGAGAGGAAGATAGGCATAACCATCATAGGTGAAGCCTCCTTCTCCCATCTTCTTCTTCATCTCAAACTTTCTTTATCTTTGTTCATATTACTTGTTTATCTTGTGATTATTTCTTCTTGTTCTTGCAAAGTCGTGTCCATTTCAAGCACTTTACATTTCTTGCAAGTCTTGTCCATTTTCAAGCACTATATCTATGTATTATACAAGTCTTGGCCTTTCAAGCTATATATATTATGATTATATATGTATATAATCCAAATCATGAGGTGATTCAAGGTTCCCTTCACACCTAGTGTGTGATTATGGGGTAAAACCTAAAGATGATCATGGTTTGTTACATTTTCATGTTGATTTTGTTTTATTTGGCCATAAGAGTCATGATTGGGGGATAAAGTTCCAATCTTTATCACCCCAACCATGATCTAGCCATAAATCACCAAGTATGGGACATAAATATTTGATCTTCATGTTATATTTATGTCCCTAAAGGTTTGATCTTGTATAATAAGTCCATTTTGGTGGTAAAGTTTCAATCTTTATCCACCAAAATGGTCATTTTGGTTTAAATGCCATGATCATCAACTTTTCATAAATTTCTCCAATGATTGCCTTTGATCACACCCAAATCTTTGTTTTGGGGTTCCTTTGATGATCAAAGTGCATAGGAATGAACTTTTCAAAGTTTTGTTGTTAATCATAAACTGGAAATCAACATTCCAGTCCAGTTTCAGCAAAGATACTCTGTTTTGACTGAAACTGGACTGTTTTCTGAATAAACTGTAAAATGCCCTGGAAAGCCCTCCCCATCCGTACGGCTACTTTGGACGGGGAGGGCATTTTCCAGTTTCTTCCTTTTCTAACCAGAAAGTTTGCAAAATAAACCTTTTCTGTTAAATAATTAACTGGTTTTGTCAAAACAGTCAGTTTCTCCCATTTTGAAAACACACACACACACATGCACTTTCGTTAACTAACATTAGGGAGGCTCGGTCCTATCCAAGGCAACTTGGGTGACGTGAAACTCTTCCCAAGGCGTAACCTGACCTCCGAACTAATGGAATCTCTAACCTTTTCTTTTGTTGGGTCAAATAATTAACAAAAGTGGCGACTCCATTATTTTTTGGCATGTTAACCGCGTTTGGCCTTTTGACCCCATAACTCGTCGTGTTTTACATGCGCGGGCGGGATCCTTACAGATGTTTTTCATCATGAATCATCTTGCTCCACCCGAGTCTGGAATATTCACCTCAAGAATTTCTGGTTTCGAACTAATCCCATCAGATGCTCCCTTTCTGTCCTTGTACAAAACCTGTTCATTGTAAACAACAACGCGACTACGAATAACCTTATGATTTTGGTCATCTCAAATTCTATACCAGAAGACATCCCCACCATATCCAATGAACGTACACTTTACAGACTTAGCATCTAATTAAGTTCTTTCTGCAAGATCTGTATGAACATATGAAACGCAGCCAAATATGCAAAGACATGACAAATTTACCTGGTTGCCACTCCATTCCTTCTCTGGAATCTCGTTCCCCAATGGTAATGAAGGTCCCCTATTGATCAAGAAATCCGATGTGTCAACTGCATATGCCCAAAACATCTTTGGAAATCCATACTTCAGCCTTATACTTCTAGCCCGCTTGTTCAATGTCCTGTTAATTTTTTCTGAAACCCCGTTATGTTGACGTATCCCCTTTAGGGTCTTTACCATACGAATTCCATTCGCAACACAATATTCCTTGAACTCCCCGAGCTCATACTACCCCCATTATCAGACCTCAAAATTTTTGTTAGTGTGTATGCCCTAGGCACGTTATTTGAACGATTATTGTTATCATTTGCTTTATGCTTTAATAAAGATATTGAATGTTTGATTATTATATATTTTGCATGTTTATTATAATAATCTCTGTCCCTAGTAATTATGATTAATTACTAGTATAAGTTTAATAGATAATCATATGATTATGTGTATGCGATACAATTAGACTTATGGGTATTTGTTGGAGAACAAATACTGGACTGACCTCTATGAGATTTATGTCATGGTCAAATGTCATAATTAAATCTCATATAGTTATATCACTTGAATCTTTAGACCTGAGGTTATTACAGTCTTCCACATGATGAACATTACGTTTGACATATTCAAACGTTATTCTTAACCGAGTAGCTATAAATAATATGATTGGCATAATTGGAATCATGTAGGGAAAGGTAATAAGCCAAGAAGGGATTTGTTCCTCGTCAAGAGAGATGTCAAGCATTGGCCACTCGATGAATGGTATTGATGAAATGCATGACCATGCTCAAATGAATTGATTGGATCAATGTCATTTGTATTATCAATACATTCGGGATCGAGAAAGCATTGAATGAAGTAAGTTGACCATTGACCATGGCTTACGTTGAATAGACATCGTGTAACAAAGAGATTGTGTAATGTTCTATTTAGGAAACTTTGGATTTCAGAGTTATACTAATTGGGTTGTCATAATGGCTTGCTAGAGTCCGCTTATGACTTATGAGGTCTGAATGGTTCGGACTCGTTGCCAACTTAGTATAATCCTATTGGGTCACACACAAAGAGCGGGTAATTAAAAGGAGCAAAAAATGAGGCAGAAAGGGCTAAGAGCCGTACGGCGCCTAGAGAGCCGTACAGCGGCAGTCCTAAAGTACAGTTTATTTTAGGATTTTTCTTGTTGGACAAGAACTCCTAAACCCTAAAGGATCTTGGAGACCTTTAGTATATAAAATGTACAACCGGGAATTGTTCCCATAACACTGATTTATGAAATCATAAACTCTTTCTTGGAGAGAGAGAATACACATATTATACTAGGGTTATTAGGTTTGATTATTCTCAATTATCAAACCATAATAATCATAGGGAGCAATTGAAGAATCGTTCTTCATCAAGTTTTTCAATTCGAAGGACCTAGCAGTCAAGTCAAGAAGAGTTCTTGAATCCGTTCGAAGTGTGGATCACCGGTAGAGGGTGCTCTTCTTAGCATCTAAATCCAAGGTTTCATATTTCAATCTACAAGGGTTAGTTTCTTTCATCTTCATATTATGAACTATTGAACATAACATATCTAGGCTTTGGGTTTCTTCATGTAATGTCTTCGGCTGCGCATGATTGCACGAAACCCAACACTTTTAACCTTGAGTCCCATCTGTGTCTCTACCAAGGCCTTCCATTTCTTAAACACCTCGAATGCCTCATATTTGTGTTTAAATAAATAAACCTAGACATTCCTTGTAGAATCATCAATGAAGGACATGTAATATGACGCACCACCTAGAGAATTTATTGGAGCTGATCCCCATAAATCTATGTGAACCAATTCTAACTTTGCTTCCCTCAAAGCCCTACCTGCCCTCGAGAAATTACTCCTCACCTGTTTTCTAAACACACAGTCTTCACAAATCCCCACGCCGACTGCCTTCAAACATGGTAGTCTTCCTTTTGAGTAAAGTACCTGCATCCCCTTCTCACTCATGAGACTCAATCGATAGTGCCACAAATTCGTATCACCCTTAGCTGACGTTACCGCAATACTATTCTTAGTGTTGTTCAACAAATACAACGTTCCCTCCTTATTACCTCGAGTGACTTCAGAATCTCCCTTGGTAATAACCCAGTTCTTTCAGGCAAAAGTTACCGTGTAACCTTCTTCATCCAACTGCCCAACTAATAACAGGTTCTTTTTCAAATCTGGAATGTGTCTGACCCTGTGTAGATGTAAAACATTACCTTTTGATGCTCCTATTCTGTTAGTGCTGGTTCCCTAGGCACGTTTGTAAAACGTTGTGAATGTTATCATTTTATTCATATTAATAAAGAGATGTTTTGATTATTATTGTTGTTCATGTTTACTTGCAATAATCTCCATCCCTAGATCTTATGAAGCACTAGCATAAAGGCTAAATGATCATGGGATGATCATGTTAGATTTATGGGTACTTGTTGAAGAACAAGGGACTGGACATGACCCGCTGTATGAGATTTATATCATGGTCTATGTCATATGTAAATCTCATAATAGTTATGTCATTGGAATCCTTAGACATGAAATTATTATAGTCTTTCACTTAATGAACATTATGTTTGACATGTTCAAACGCTACCTTTAACCAGGTAGTTATAAAGGGTATGATTGGCATAATCGGATTCAAGTAGGGAAGAATAATAAGCTAAATGGATTTTTCCCTCTTCGGAGAGATGTCAAGCTTGGGCCCCTCGTAGAATGATGTTGATGAATTGTTTGGCCAAACTCAAATGAATTGATTGGATCAATGTCATTTGGATTATAAACATATTCAGGATCGAGAAAGTATTGAACAATACAAGTTGACTGTTTGACCATGACTTGTGTTCAATGACATCGTGGACAAAGGGATTGTGACATGTTCTATAAAGGAATGCGAACTTGTATATAGTTACACTATTTGGGTAGGTATTATGGTTTGCTAGAACCTAATCATATCTTATGGTTTGTGATTGAACCCATTGCCAACTTAGTGTAATCCTATAAGGTCACACACAAATAGAACGAATCAAAAAGGACTTAATTGGAATTTGGGTTGAAACGACCTTTGGGGGATTTTGGTAACTCAGAGGATAAAAGAAGAAACCTGGAAAATACGAGGGTCCGGGTGGACCTTATAAAGGCCCCGGGCGGACCTCCTGATGATCCGGGTAGACTAGGCGAAGTACCCGGTCGGACCAAGCTTGGTCCGACCGGACCCTTTTGTGTACCCAGGCGAACCCTGTCAGTTTCGGCCTAGGAATTTCCTATTTCGTTTTCTTGCGGGTTTAGTCACTTGTTACCTATTTGGAATAGGTGTAACAAGTATATAACTGACGCCCAGGTTCTGACCCCTACAGGCGGAGGCGCGTGACTTCAAGATGGCTTTTTTGACAGAATGGACTGGAAAGTCAGCCCTGTTATTCAGTTTAGTCCCTGGACATAATGAAGTCAGTCAGTAACTTAACGAAAGTAATAGAAACTAACGAGAAACACTTAAAATAGGGAGAAACACAAGATCAACCGTGCAAGCGGGGTGAGCGGTCCAAGGTGGGGTGTCTACAGAGCCCCTCGGCGACGTGGATTGCAAAGCAAAACACGTCGGCGAAAGATAGTACACCCGCTGAGGACATCACTACGAAAAATCAAAGATTCGATGAAAACAAGAATTTGATATTGTGAGGGATAGAGATGCGCTCCTTGTGTGAGCGACTTTTGCTGATAAAGGACTGGCGAGATCCGAGAATCCTTCTGCCACATTTAAAGTCGAGAGAAGACCTGGCGAGATCCAATAAAGTCGAGAGAAGACCTGACGAGATCCGAGGATCTGTCTGCTGCATTTAAAGTCGAGAGAAGACCTGGCGAGATCCGAGGATCCGTCTGCCGCATTTAAAGTCGAGAGAAGACCTGGCGAGATCCGAGGATCCGTCTGCCGCATTTAAAGTCGAGAGAAGACTTGGCGAGATCCGAGGATCGGTCTGCCGCATTTAAAGTCAAGAGAAGACCTGGCGAGATCCGAGGATCCGTCTGCCGTATTTAATGTCGAGAGAAGACCTGGAGAGATTTGAGGACCCGTCTGCCGCATTTAAACTCGAGAGAAGACCTGGCGAGATCCGAGGATCTGTCTGCCGATGAATGCAAGTCTGTTGAGTAGATTTTGTTGATAAAGAGGTGGTGATTGCAGTGGTTCACCATGGACCAAATTGCTTTTTGGAGCTGTATGCTATCTGGAGCCGCACTTGCTGTTGACTTTGTGGGATGCGGGCACAGTTAACTGCGGACCGAAAGAGTGTTTTCCCTTTAGAGAGGAAAATGTCAAGATTGACTTTGACTTTGACTTTTGAGAAGACCCTACTTTAATTTTAGTGGGAGTTTCTATCTAGTTTCAATTTAGACATGCCTTAAGGGCAGACCAAGTTAATGTGTGCCCATCTGTGTATTCGAGGGCGGAGATTGTTTTGGCTTTGATGGAGAATGTTGTTTCTGCTAATTTTGGGAGTGTCCGGATTTTGTTCCTGCATGATTACTTTTTTTGATAAGGGACGGTTAAGTCACTTCTGATACGGGAGGCGGGCGGCCCGTATAGTGACTGTGGGACGCGCGCGCTTCCCAAATGGGTGGCGGAAGTCGCGCACTTCTGGAGAACGAATTTCGGGGCTTGACATTTACTGGCCAAAAGATCCCCAACAGCTATAATATCAACCTCTGTTCGAACATATTCCTCCAACAGCTATTTTCTGCCATTCTTGATTACTCTTTCCTTGCTTGATTTTGCTTGTAATCAACATTTTCCATGGCTTCCAATTCTTTCACTCTTGATGCCAAGGTTGTTGGTGAGTACGAGAAGGACTTGTTAAACTTTGTTTACTCTTTCAAGACCCATCCTAAGAAAGCTTTTGTCAAAGACTTCGGGTTCCGAATTGTCTTCACGCTACGAACGTTGAAGCCGGATTGGGATTTGTTGAAAGCCGCTGCAGCCTTCTGGGATTGTGACAGTTACACCTTTAACTTTTCGGTGAATGAAATGGTGCCAACTGTTGATGACTTTGGTGCCATTCTTGGCATGCCACTGGCGGGTCAGATTGTCGTCCCCAAATACCATCGGGGATTCATCGATTCTTGGTCCGATTTATTGAATCTCCCTGTCGGGGATGTGAGGAAGATGCTGCACGGCACCGTGGTTGACATAACTGAGTTGCTAATGTTATTCAGTTTGTATTCAGAGGATATGCTGATTCAGTCCTTTAAAAGAAATGCCATGGCAGTTTGTCTTTTCAGCGAGGTTCTATTTGTTACACCCCTCGGGACTGCGGATGCGCAGCTGGCTGAGATCATTTTACAGGCGAAGGACCGATAGTTCAGCATGATCCCTCTCATAGTGGGGAGACCTTGCACGGCTTGGATGATATGCATTGGACAGGCGAGATGTGCCGGGGAAGCCCCTTGCTCTTGACCATATGGCTTCGAGAGTATTTCAAGATTTATTCTCCGGAGGGTGATCTTTCTCATTTTGCTGTTCATAGGAGGAAACTGTTGACTCGGGATTTATCTGAATATGGTTGGAAGAAATTCTTTGCATCTTGCGGATTGGCTGACATTGAGTGGTGTCCCCCTTCTTGGGGGCTTCGTCCTTTCGTGGAATGGAGATTGGGTTTCGGGCATGTTGTCCTTCCCGGTTTCAGAGTTTCTCATTTTATCAGCCTGAGAGAGTTCTGAGACAGTTCGGTCGCCAACAGATATTCCTTTCCCGAGGAATGGGGTATTTCATTCAGGCTCATATATGGGTTCGAACTTTTCGAAGGAACCTCAGTCATCTTAGGGAGATGACCGCCATCGGTGGACTTCCGTCCCTATTCATTGAGGTAGTATCTTTCTTCCCGAGAGTTACTTGGACTATATGTTCGGTACCTTTTACCGTGGCATCACTTGGGTTGATGTGGTTCGTGCCGAGTTGTTAGGTAAGGACTTTGAGCCTAGTAGTGCTTTGCGGTATAAGGAAGCTGCTGCTGATTCGAACAATATTTTGGCTGACCCTTTTGGCACTCCTTTGGACAGTTTTTATGCTCGGAGGCGTCTTGCTGCGCAGAAGGTTTCGGTCCGTCTCAGCGTTCCTAGGCCTCCCAAGAAGAGTAGGATTGATAGCCGTTCGGGTGCCCTTCGAAGGCTAAGAAGAAATTAAACTTTTCTTAGTACCCCAAGATTATAATTTAATTAGACCACTTGTTTAGGATTTAAGGTTTTAATGTCTTTTATTACTCAACATTATCCGTTGTAATGGCAAGAATGATTTAAGAATTGAATAAAATTGCATTTTATTATGACATGATTGGGTAAAAATTATTGTTTTAGACCGCACCCGAAGGTTGCCTACATTCCTCTTGTAGAGAGGCTCAGGTCTCCGTAGTTCAAACAAATGAAGACCATTTTTTTTTTTGCGTGCACCCTATTTTTTGCCTAGACCGCCCTTTCGGTTTTTCAATCTAGCGGGCTTCTTTTTTGCACTTGCTCTAATTTTGTCTAGGCCGCCCTTGCGGGTTTTCAACCTAGCGAGCGCTTTTTTTTGTAATGGTCTGCATTTGTTAAGCGTAGAACTTCTTTAGCTTTTCGAGGTTGACCTCCTTTGGCAATCGATCACCATCCAAGTCTACGAGTCGGACTGCACCGCCGCTTAGTATCTTCTTGACCACGTAAGGACCGATCCATCGGGGTCCCCATTTCCCAAGGGGATTCATGGCATTGGAAGGATGTTGTCTTAAGACCAAGTCTCCTACCTTGATGTTTCGAGGCTTCACCTTTTTATTGAAAACCCTTGCCATTCTCTATTGATAAGCCCTTGTGCGCTCGAATGCTCTCAACCTCTTTTCGTCGAGTAGGGATAACTTTTCATATCTACTTTGCATTCAATCAACCTCGTTGACTTAGTTCTCGAGTAAGACCCATAGAGAGAGAACTTCGAGTTCGACTAGGAGTACGGCTTCAGAGCCATAAACCAATGAATATGGTGTTTCTCCCGTTGCTGGCCAGATTGATGTACGGTAGCCCCACAATGCTAATGGTGATTTCTCAGGCCAATCCTTTCCTATTGAAGCCATTTTTTGTATGATGACCTCAATTGTCTTGTTTGCAGCTTCGACTGCTCCATTAGCTTGGGGACGGTACGGGGATGACTTGTGCTTGGTAATTTTGTAGTTAACCAAAAGTGCATCCATTTCTTTCTCAAAGCGAGAACCATTGTCAGAGATGATCTCATGAGGGATACCGTATCGGCATATGATGTTATTCTTCACGAACTCGGCCACTTTCTTGGCGTTGAGAACTCGGTAAGCTTGTGCTTTGACCCACTTTGTGAAATAATCCACGGTCACTAGAATAAATGACTGTCCGTTGCTTCCCGTAGGATGGACTTTGCCGATGATATCTATGCCCCAACAAGAGAACGGCCATGGTGTGGTCATGTTGTACAATTGTGAAGGTGGAGCATGTTGCAGATTAGCATGGAACTGGCACTTGGCGCACTTCTTGACTTTCTCGATGCAGTCTCTTTCCATTGTAGTCCAATAGTAGCCAATACAGAGTATCTTCTTGGCTAACATAATCCCATTCATGTGGGGTCCACACTCACCTTCGTGGACTTCGTGCATTATCTCTCGAGCTTCGGTCTCATTTGCACATAAGAGATTGATCCCTTGATGATGTCTCTTGTACACTCGGTTCCCAATCAATACATATCTCACAGCTAGCTTTTGTATTGCTACTCGAGACTTCCCATTGTTGTTCTCAGGGAAGGTTCCATTATTGAGGAAGTTCATGATGTGTGTATACCATGGGGGGTTATCTTGGACTTCATTGATCTCAATACTCATACAGTATGCCAGACTTGTCCTTCTTGAAATTTTGAAGGGCTTCACCATCTTTCCTTTTGGCATCTCAACTAGTGAGGCTATGGTGGTTAAAGCATCGGCAAAGCGTTTCTTGTCCCTCGATAAATAATTGAACGTGATGTCTTGAAACTGTTCAACCAATTCCTTGAGGTGTTAACCATACTGTTAGAGGGTCGGGTCTTTGATTCACCATTTACTCGATGTCTGATTGATAAGGAGCAGGGAGTCACCGAATACTTCTAGCTCTGTGACATTTCTTTCTAGTGCTTCTTCTAGCCCCGCTATACATGCCTCATATTCAGCAATGTTGTTAGTAGCTTCGAATTCAAGATGGATTGCGATTGGAGTGTAGATGTCCTTTGGATCGACAAGCAACATTCCTATCCCATAACCATGCTTATTGGCTGCACCATCGGAAAAAAGTTGCCACTTATTTTCCTTGGTTGTAGTGCAAATCAAGTGCTCATCGGGGAACTGTAAGTCTTCCCCTTCACTTCGTCACACAAAAATTCAGCAAGCTGATCACTGAGCACTTTCCCCCTGATGGATTTGAGTGTGACGTAAGTGATATCATAGCTGGCGAGCAGGAAGTACCACTTGGCTATCCTTGTTGACATGAAAGGTTTCTCGAAGATGTAGCGGAGCGGGTCCACTTTTGTTACTAGCTTGATCGGAAAGGCTTCCATGTAGTGTTTGAGCTTTTAAGTGACCCAAACCAGTGCTGCACATGACTTCTCCAAGACGGAGTAGTTCTTTTCGCCTCCTTAGAATCGGAGACTGACAAAATAAATGGCATTCTCCTTTGTGGCTCGTTTCTCTTGTGCTAGCATAGCCCCTAGGGCTTCATCATTCACTGTGAGATAGAGCAAGAGAGGCTTCTCCTTATGTAGTGGAACCAAAAATGGAGGGCATGTCAAGTAATGCTTCACTTGGTCGAAAGCTTCTTGGCAGGCATCGGTCCACTCTAGAGCCACATTCTTCTTGGGTAGCTTGAAGATTGGCTCACACATGGAAGTGATTTGGTGCACAAACCGACTGATATACTGAAGTCTGCCCATAAAACCTTTGATTTCTTTCTGTGTCTTTAGAGGAGGCATGTCTATGATTGCCTTGATTTTTGAGGGATCTGCTTCGATTCCCCTTTCTGTGACCATGTAGCCAAGAAATTTGCCTCGGATAACCCCAAAAGTTTACTTTGCGGGATTGAGCCTCATCTTGTACTATCGAAGCCTTTCTAACAACATGCGGAGATCGATTAAATGTTAACCGTTAGTCCCCTTTAAATCGATGATCATGTCATCCACATAGACCTCGATTTCTTTGTGAATCATGTCATGGAACAAGTCTGCCACAGCCCTTTGATAAGTAGCCCCAGCGTTCCTCAACCCAAATGGAATGACTGTGTAGAAAATGGTGCCCCACGGTGTTGTGAAAGCAGTCTTGTGTTGATCATCTTCGGCCATGAGAATCTGATTATACCCGGCGAAACCATCAACAAATGAGCGGACCTCGTAGGCAGCAGTGGAATCGACTAGCATGTCGATGTTGGGTAATGGAAAGTCATCCTTTGCAGAAGCTTTGTTCAAATCTCATAAGTCCACACAAACACGGACCTTACCATTAGCCTTTCTGACTGTCACTACATTTGCAAGCCATGTTGGATATTCAATAACTTTGATGAAGCCCACACTGAGAAGCTTCTCTATCTCTTCCTTGACTTGTAGAGACCATTCTGGCTTTATCTTTCTGAGTTTCTACTTTGTCAGCTTAGCGTCGTCTCTGATCGGAATCATGTGCTCGGCGACCTTTCTGTCCAAACCCGGCATGTCTTTGTATGACCATGCAAATATATCCACGAACTCCCTGAGTAGTGCAGTCAATCTGTCTTTCTCTTCCCCTTTGAAGAAGCTTCCGATCTTGGTTTCTTTCACCACGACTACGGACCTGTTGAGCAAGTTCATTTAAGTATGTTACATTTTTGTGGTCTATTTCATCATTGTATAAATGATTATTAACTAGTTCATTAAATTCATTATTAGTTAATTCATCATTCATGATGTTTGCAATCTTGGGGTACTCAGAAAGATCAAATTTTTTATTAGCAAAGAAAGGGAACACACGCTCGGCTATTGCCTCCAGATCCTCTTGGGTGAGGGTATCGAAAGCACACTCGGACTCGAAGGTGAATGTCAACAAGTCTTCCTTTGTAACCTTGCGCTGAATACAACCTATTTTCTTGATCAGGAATTCTTCGGATAACACGGGCCCCTTTGTAGAATACCAGTTGTTGATCGGCTTGGAGCTTGGCTTGATCTCGCTGATAGGCTCGCCTCCTTTGTCGGTGTCGTCAGAGATAGCATTTACTTGGCACTCGTCCATGATGGCAAGTTCCTCGAACATGGAGGCTAGATCAGTTAATTCCTCCCCCACGGTAATCTCTGTCTCAGACTCAATGGTCACTTTCTTCCCCCACCATTCTCAGGGTGACATGGGAGTTGGTTCCCCTTCGGATTTCTGGATCTGACAGTCGGCAAAAACATCAAGACCGGGCTTTCTGATGCCTTTGCAGTTAACCCATGGCTCGGGAAAGATCATGTATGGGGCATCTTCCCCCTGGCGGACAAAGTAGCCATTCAGTGTCTTGCGGTAAGGCCTCTAATTGGGAATTTCGTAGTGACAGCCTTCCCTGCATGCTCGAGCCTTTTGATTCTTGACGGCTTGCTCGTATTTAAAGTCGTCTTTGGAAGGCTCATATCCCAAGCCGAACTTGTTCTTAACAAAAGGACCTCTACGGGTTGCATTCTCCCTTGTTGGTATTTCCCAAGGCCTAACCCGGGAAAGTAGTTCATATTCCTCATCATACGGAGGACTTTATGATTGCCGAGGGTCCATGATCCGTTTCCCCCTTCTTTGTCGATGGAGTTGATTGAGACACCGGAGAGGGTGGAGTCTTCTAAACCATGTTGAACTTGGTGAACGGGTTCCCCCATTCTGTAGATAGTGACGTTTTCTGCCATGAAGGTCACTATTTCATCCCTATTTCAGAACTTGACACACTGATGGAGAGTTTAAGGGACGGCATTGCAATTGTGTATCCATGGTCGACCCAAAAGAGAATTGAACGAAGACGGTACATCAAGCACTTGAAACGGAACGGACATAACCATCACTAGTACAGATTTAAACTTAGAAAACACAGCTTAGATAGCGTTTTTGTGAAACGCTATCGAAGATGCATTCTAAGATAGCGTATAGGTAAGCCGAGTGGAATTTTTTTTTTTTTTTTTAAATGAGCTACTATAGCGCATATAAAAGCGTTATTGTAGTAAGCGATTTATAAGCCATTTTTTCATTTTTTTGGAATTATCTTGGATAGCGCATACGAAAACGTTGTGGTAGTAAGCGCGTTATAAGCATTTTTTTATTTTTTTAATTTTCGGGTTTGACCTCTTTCCTTCTTTTTCTTGACCAAATAAACGCTCTTGTAGGGCTTTTGGAAATTAAACCCAAAACACTTCCCCCGCCATTCACTTCACTACTTCCCTCGCTTTGCCCAAATTGACGATTTTCCCTTTCCACTCCCTATCCATCGCGGGTGCCGGCACCACCACCAAATCGATCGATTCACCCGCAGTCCTGAACAACTCCGGCAGCCCACAATCGTCTCTCTCAACGCCATATTCCCAACCCTCATTCTCCCCTCAAGAGCAACTCCAACGTTCCCCACCCAATGTCGATTTAATCCCTTTGGGTCGAGACGCAGCAATCCACCCATCGCAACTGTCGGCACCACCAATCGACCCCCACGCAGTCCAGAACAACTCCGGCCGGCAGCCCCACAAACGCCGTGTCAAGCTTCTTACTGCCGCCGGTTTTAACCCCTCCAGTTCTCTCTCTAGCAGCAGCAATCGGCTCTCTCCCGGCACCGGTAAGCCCTAACCCCTCATGTTTGGAATTCCATGAAAGTTATTTTGTTTTACAATCACAAATTCAAGGCTTGTATTTGAGTTGCCAAACATGCCTATTTGTGTTAATATCTTTCGTATTGATAGTCTGGACAAATGTAATTGTTGTGAAAATTATTTGTGTTGATTGGGTTGCCATGTCTAGTTAAACCCAAAAAAAAAAAAAAAGAAATCCTCATTTTAGGAGGAGAGTATAAGCATTTTTAAAGCCAACCTTGATGCTAGTTTGTTTCTTTAGGATCTGTTTGTTTCGGTGTATTTGATCCTAGTGTATCCGTTGTTGTTTATTTTTGATTTAGCTTACTTGCAATTATTCAAAAAATGTTATGATGACATTTATTTGTAATTTAGTTAGCTATGGATCGTAAGTGGATTTTTGCGGACCGGTTATCAAAAGAGTACAAGAACGGAGCGAAAGAGTTCTGTAGTCATGCAGCGAAACATGCTAGTAATCCTGGGTTCATCACATGTCCATGTCAAAAATGTAAGAATGTTAAAACAGACAGTGGTCAGCAACTGTTGTATGAACATTTAGTTTGTCATGGTATCGATAAAACATACACCGTCTGGACATATCATGGTGAGAGGAAAGGTCAATGTAGCTCACACCGTTTAAGTCCCGACTTCAGTTCTTCAGATAAGATGGATAAGAATATTGGTTCGGGTGGTCGTGATAGAGCATCTAGTCCTGTAACGGATACTCCTTATGTTGTTAATGAAGAATTACAGGACCATCCTGATATGCATGAGAGGTTGAGGGATGATGCTGGGTTACCCTTATGGCCTGGGTGTACAAAGGCAACAAAACTTTCTGCTGTGTTGACTTTGTATAACTTAAAAGCTAGCCACCAGGTTTCTGACATGTTCTTTACAGAATTGTTGCAAGCAGTGAGTGATTTGCTGCCAGATGACAATGTACTCCCTCGTCAAGCATATGATGCTAAACAGATGCTCAAGCTATTTGGCTTAACACATGAGAAGATTCAAGCTTGTCCTAAAGATTGTATTTTGTACCGGAAAGAGTACGCAGATCTTAGTGAATGTCCTAAGTGCGGTACACAACGTTATAACAAAAAGAATTCTCCTGCCAAGGTTATGTGGTACTTCCCGATAATTCCAAGACTTAGGCGGTTGTATAGCAGCCCGAATGATGCTAAACATTTGACATGGCATCAAGATGGGAGAATTAAAGATGGAATGTTAAGACACCCAGCTGATTCTCCTCAATGGAAGAAATTTGATGATAGGTATCCAGAATTTGGCAAAGAGCCAAGAAACTTGCGCTTAGTACTTTCATCGGATGGAATGAATCCTTTTGGGGTTCAAAGTACTAGCCATAGTACATGGCATGTTGTTCTGATGATCTATAATCTGGCACCTTGGTTGTGTATGAAGCGCCGGTACATGATGCTTTCTACTTTGATATCAGGTCCGAGACAATCCGGTAATGACATTGACGTCTACTTGGCTCCTCTAATTGACGACCTGATGTTATTGTGGCAACAGGGCATTGATGTGTATGATGGGTACAGAAAGGATAATTTCAAATTAAAGCCATGTTATATGGAACAATCAATGATTTTCCAGCTTATGGGAATCTTTCTGGTTATAGTGTGAAAGGGCGTGAAGCATGTCCTTGGTGTACTGAGGACACTGATCGTCTTCATTTGGAA
Source organism: Campanula takesimana (assembly GCA_026119855.1). NCBI lineage: Eukaryota > Viridiplantae > Streptophyta > Magnoliopsida > Asterales > Campanulaceae > Campanula > Campanula takesimana. Next base: position 76,482 of record JAOWBW010000793.1, on the reverse strand, counting down.
CATTGTAGGAAATCCGTTTACATGGGACATAGGAGGTGGTTGGAACCAAATCATCGGTACCGGAAAATGACAGAGGCATTCAATGGTGAGGTTGAAGAGCGTAAAGCACCTCGTGTATTGTCAGGTGAGGATGTGTTGAAAAAGGTGGAAAACATCGAGACACAGTTTGGTAAGAATTTTGCAAAGACAGTTCCTACTAAAGGTTGGAAGAAGAAATCAATTTTTTCCAATTAAGCTATTGGAAAGACTTGTATGTGAGACACTTTATTGATCTCATGCATAATGAAAAAAATGTTTGTGCTAGTATTTTAAATACTTTGCTAGGTGATAAAGAGAAGTCTAAAGATGGGTTAAATTCAAGAAAGGACATGGTTAAACTTGGAATTAGAGGAGAATTAGCGCATGTGATAGAGGAAGGAAATCACCATATTTACCACCTGTCGCTCATACATTGTCCAATTATGAGAAAAAGGTCTTACTTGAGACACTTCAGTCAGTTAAGGTCCCAGAGGGGTACTCATCTAACATTCAGAGTTTGGTATCTAAAAATGGGTTGAAGTTGACATCTTTGAAGTCTCATGATTACCATGTCATCCTTGAGACTTTACTCCCAATTGCGATTCGCTCAATTTTGCCTGAAAATGTGCGTACCACTATTACAAATCTATGTTGGTTTTTCAAGGCGATGAGTAGTAAAGTAATTGATCCTGGAAGGTTATCTCATTACCAAAAACAAATTGTGGAGACACTTTGTGAGCTTGAGATGTATTTCCCACCTTCTTTCTTTGATATCATGGTCCATTTGACAGTTCACCTGGTTTACGAGACAAGGATGTGTGGTCCTGGTCGTATAAGATGGATGTATGGTAGTGAGAGGTATATGAGAGTGTTGAAAGGGTATGTGACAACTATGTATCGTCCGGAGGGCTATATAGTGGAAGAAGCATTAGAATATTGGTCTGAGTACATCCCAAATGTCGAATCAATTGGACTTCCAACTACATGTCACACCGGTAGGATCGATGGTGAAGGTGTCACGGGAGGTCAACAAGTTGAGATTACCCTTGAACAACGACGTAGGGTACATTTGTGTATTTTACACAATAGTGTCGATGTGGAACCATTTGTCGAGTTGCACAAGCAAACTGTATCACACCAGCATCCAGATAGAGACTTGAATTGGATTCAAGTGGAGCACAACCGTACGTTCATTGATTGGTTCCGTAATCATATTTCAGATAAGCTGCTAATAGAGAATGAGTCAATCTCTGAAAGGGTAAAGTGGTTGTCTAGGGGACCTAATCCACATGTGTTTTCTTATAAATGTTACCTTATAAATGTTACCTTATAAATGTTACCTTATAAATTGATACACATTTTACACTAGAGATCACGATGAGAATAGCACAATGCAGAATAGCGGACTTTTAGTTCTAGGCAACGAAAACGAAAAGTCGGGAACCACATTCTTTGGGCAAATTGTGAAAATTTGGGAAGTCGATTACGTCACATTTTGGGTCCCTGTCTTTGATTGTAGTTGGGTCGATATTCCTAGTGGGGTGCAGGTTGAAAATAATGGTTTCATACGGGTTGATTTGAATAGGGTGGATTCAAAGATGATTCATTTGTTATGGCAACACAAGCTAAACAGGTGTTCTATGTTTTTGATCCCGTTGATAAAAAGTGGTCTATTGTTGTCTTGTCAAACAAGAGCAACAACAGCTACCAAGTTAGTGATCACGTTGATGAAGATGTAGATGCTATAGATGACCCTTTTACAAATATGGTGATACTCTCGGTTCGTTTCTCAATGATGATGCTCATGAACCCTTGTACCAGAGACACGATCATCACGAGGGTGAATATGTAGACTTAAATGAGGATGAATTTGTAAATCCAGATTTTTTCAATGTCCATGGTCATGAACGTGAAACAGAGCCTCGCAAACGAAAAAGAAAAACTAAAGCTAAAAAGACTAAAAAGAAAAGTATGATTTTTTTTCCCAATATAAAATTTCAGTTTATGTTTTTTATTCTCCTCTTGAAGTATTTGTTCTCTCAATTATATTTACTTTAACTATGTAATAACCGATTTTTATTATTACTTTTTACAGAAATATGACTTCTAGGTCTCGACGTGATGGTGAGTCTCAAAAAGACGACCCAGCTAGTGGCAGGTATATTATGCTACTCTTTGTTTAAACAAGCAAGTATAAACCATTACTTCATTGTTGTATATGAAATTTGTGAGGTGTATTATGTTGGTGGATTTCTATGTTGTTTGCATGTTTCTTCAATGATTCAATCAAAATAACCCCACATCAACATAGTTGCTAATCACAAGTTGGACTGATATTTTGAGCTCTTTAGTTGGTTTGATTATTTGGTTTGTTTGGCTATCTTGCTGGCATCAAAAAGTAACATCTCTTAATGGTTATTGTTCCCAACTGAACTTTCAGCTTATTTTTCTTTGTTTATCTCTCGTTGGTTAATATCTGGTGGATTGGGGTGTTGAAATAGGTTTTAGGGGACTTGCAAACCTACTTAATTTTAGCAGTTTCTATTTGTTGGAATTTGTGTATGTTTCATATGTTTAAATCTATGTTGCAGGCGACTTTCAAAGGGTTGGATGAAAGTCATAAGAAGGCTATCATTTCTCGTGCCGGTTGCGCTCACAGGATGTTTAGGACAAGGTTGAGAAATCTTGCTAGAGATAATGATGGTAACTACTCACCACAACCACCAAATTTGTATCGACATCTGGAAACGGTGTCTCCACATTGGAATGAGTTTATAAAACAAGCATTAAAGGAAGAATTCGTGGTATGTTTAATGTTATATCAAATGTGAAACTGAAATTGTCGTTTTATTTTAAATAAAAAAGTGACAAGTTCAGTAAAATTTTAGGAGAAAAGGAAGAAAAATAAAGAGAGAGCAGAAGCAATGGAGGCGAGATATAAGAGTGCTTGTGTTGGTTATGCCCGTCTTAGGGAGAAGATTGTAAGTGCATATAATGAACTTGAGTTTTTTTTTTTTTAAATGAAAAACATTCCTAAATATTCGAGGTTATGATGGTCAATGCAGATTGCAAAGAGAAGTCAGAATGGAGAAGAGAATCCAGTTGTGACTCGACTGGAATTGTGGGAGGCTGCTAGGACAAATGCTGACGGAGTTGTTGATGATCCAGAAGCATTGAGAGTGCTTGAGGATGTGGTAATTATTTTTTGAAAAATTTTCCCATGTTTCCCCCTGTTTTCCCCCTGTTTTTCCCCTGTGTTGGTGTGTGAGGAGGGGGGCTGATATAGTCTGCTAAGTCATCCAAGCAATCCGGCTGAAAGTATACAGCACAAAAAAATTAACATGAAATATTAGCCTCTACACAGCAAATTAATAGACAATGAAAAGTCATCAGACTGTACAACACACGAAAGAACAAACAAATGAAAAATTTGGTGACAGATGATAGTGTGAAACTACTAATCTATTCAATGGAAAATAAATAAAATACAAGAATACTTGTAACGGAGTAGATAAACAAATGCACACAGGCGAGTAGATATGCAAATGCATGCCCTATAGTACACTGTATGTGTGAGCTATGAACAAGTAGCAATTAGGTTCAGGCAATGAACATGACAACCAGCTGTCAGCTGATCTTGTAAGATATGTTATTCATAACTGGTTTAAATCATATCATATTTGTGGTCCAATACTTTCTTCAAATTCTGAAAATGGTATTTATGCTTATTTTTTTATGAATATTTTGAAAGATTGTTAGAGTTGGTTGAAATGGACTTGATTCTGAGTTGTTGTGAAACTGTTTGCTAAAGGTATTATTTGAATTGGGAGACATTTTGGGAGAAAGAGAAGGCTAATGTTATGTCTAGCAACAAAAGTTTATAATTTGTACTGTCACCGTGCCATCGGCACGGGTAAGAATACTAGTGATTAATACATGTTTCAAAGTATTTATCAATATTCTGTTTTTTTTTGTTTATCAGGCTCATATAGCTAACACTCTGGGTGAAGATGAGAATACAGATATGGCACAAAGGATTTGCTTGCTCGAGCCATACCCTTGGAGTACCCTGGACGCAGTAAGGGGTTATGGTTGGGGCGTCACCAAAACGTCATTACAGTCGGCCCACAGCGAATCTGAATTCGCTTTGTTCAAAAGAAATTTTATTCTTTAGAAAAAGAGGTTGAAAAGATGAAAGGCAAGTTCTTTCGCGAGCCGTCATCGGGAGGATCGAGCCATATGGATAATTTTGAGATGGATGATTGTGCCGATCGAGATGATCATGATGATTCACATGTAGACCTTCCTGAGGTAAATTTTTTTTTACACTTGTGTTTTGGACAATCTTTTTAAGTTTTTTAGAAATTGATGTTCGTTTTCTGTTTTCACCATTTGTTTTTTGATTTGATAATTCGTGGTCAGGGACCGGTCGAGTGTTATTTATATCTAGAGCCACCACGAAGATATGTTGGGAAAGGGATCTTGCACAATCGCCCTAACGAAACGTGTCATGGTGTTCGCCTCAAAGATGGTTATGTGAAAGTTCAATTTGAGGTGGCGGTTGAAGAGGAAAAGATACAGCCCTACCAGTTCCATGTGACGAAGCAACACTGTTGGAGAAGCTCCTGGGTATTTTTCTTCCATGGCCAAAAAAGTTGGTGTCTTTGACGAAACTGGTAAATTGCTACTACTATATTTGAAAAGGCTGAAAATGAAAAATCAATCAAATTTTGTCTTTGAATGTATTTTGTTCATTTAATTATGTCTAAATTAAAAAATTTGTAGATCTTGAAGCCTAAGAACATGGATATTGGGAAAGAAAGCTTCACAAGGAAGCTGATCAGATTGAAACGGGAAAGAAAAAGGAGAGAACATTA
>JAOWBW010000793.1:0-71487 GCA_026119855.1 Campanula takesimana | reverse complement strand
ACGAATATGAGCCTTGTGTATACAAGAAGATTAGTGGGAGCATAGTGCTATTCCTTATTTTATATGTGGATGACATATTGCTCATTGGAAACGACATTCCTACACTTCAGTCTGTGAAGACTGGTTAGGAAAGTGCTTCGCAATGAAAGATATGGGTGAAGCGCATATATTCTTGGCATTAAGGTCTATAGAGATAGATCAAGGAGGCTACTTGGTTTAAGCAAAGTACATACATTGACAAGGTATTAGAAGATTCCGTATGGAAAATTCTAAGAGAGGAACCTTGCCGTGTTACATGGAGTTTCTCTAAGCAAGACTCAATGTCCTAAAAGACAAAAGATGAGCGTGAGAAAATGAATGATGTTCCATATGCTTCGGCAATTGGGTCCATCATGTATGCCATGATTTGTACTAGGCCGATGTCTTATGCTTTGAGCATGACAAGTAGATACCAATCCGACCCTGGCGAAAATCACTGGATAGCTGTAAAGCGATTCTTAAGTACTTGAAAGAACTAAAGACTCGTTTTTGGTCTATGGAGGAATGGAAGATGATCTCGTTGTAAATGCTTACACGGATGCAAGCTTCCAAACCGACAAAGATGATAGCCGATCGCAATCGGGTTTTGTGTTTATGTTAAATGGTGGAGCTGTAAGCTGGAAAGAGTTCCAAGCAAAGTACAACCGCTGATTCTACAACAGAAGCTGAGTATATTGCTGCATCGGATGCTGCAAAGGAAGCTGTTTGGATTAAGAAGTTCATAACTGAACTTGAAGGTTTCTAGTATTGCTAATCCAATAGACCTTTATTGCGACAATAATGGTGCTATTTCTCAAGCAAAGGAACCAAGAGCACATCAAAAATCCAAACACATACTTAGGCGTTTTCATATCGAGGGGAAATCGTTGATAGGGAGACGTAAATATATGCAGAGTACACTACTGATGACAATGTTGTCGGACCCGCTAACAAAGGGACTTCCACAAGCTAAACATGATGGTCATGTTAGGTCCCTGGGTATAGATACATGGGAGATTGGGCCTAGGGCAAGTGGGAGATTGTTGGTAGTGGTGCCCTAGGCACTGTTTAGTAAACGTTGTAATTGTTATCATTATTTCATATCAATAAAGAGATGTTTTGATTATTATTGTTGTTCATGTTTACTTATAATAATCCCGTCCCTAGTACTTGTTAAAGCACTAGTATAAAGGCTAAATGATCATGAGATGATCATGTTAGATTTATGGGTACTTGTTTGGAACAAGTACTGGACATGACCCGCTGTATGAGATTTATGTCATGGTCTATGTCGTACATATATCTCATATTAGTTATGTCATGTGAATCCTTAGACATGAAGTTATTATAGTCTTCCACTAGAAGAACTTGTGTTGACATATTCAAAAACGCTACCTTAACACGGTAGTTATAAAGGTATGATTGACATAATCGGATTCCCGTTGGGAATAATAATAAGCTAAATGGATTTGTCCCTCCACGGAGGATGTCAAGCTTGGGCCCCTCGAAGGAATAATGTTGATGAAATGTTCGGCCGGACTCAATGGATTGATTGGATCAATAGCATTTGAATTATCAACATATTCGGAATCGAGAAAGCATGAACAAAACAAGTTGACTGTTTGACCATGACTTGCGTTCAATGACATCGTGGACAAAGGGATTGTGACATATTCTAAAGAATGCGAACTTGTATCTAGTTATACTATTTGGGTAGGTATGACGGTTTGCTAGAACCTAATCATATCTTATGGGATCATGTTTGAGCCCATTGCCAACTTAGTATAATCCTAGAGGGTCACACACAATAGAACGAATCTTAAATAAAAGGACTATATTGGCATTTAGGATCGGAGGACTTCCAAGGAATTTCTGGAAAATCTGGGCCTCCTGGTCAACCAAGCGGGCGCTTTGGTTGCACCAGGGGGCGCCTATTCAAGCCAGAAAGAAACTGAAGTTTCTGCCCATTCAGGCGGCGCTGGTCCTTTACAGGCGGGCGCCTGGTGCTGCCGACAGGAAAATTCCTAATTCGATTAGGAAGGTTTTTGGCACAAGATTCCTATTTGGAATAGGTCTTAATGTGTATAAAAAACCCCAATTCGGCCAGACCATATAACAAGTGCTTTGTGAGTCTCAAAGAGTTTGAGAGAGATTTTATTTTGTTCTAAGATATCATTGATTGAGGAAAAAATAATTCACAAATAAATTCCATATAGTTCTTTATTGTATTGTGAAAGTGTGTTTCATAATATGGTCTAGCAACCAAGATCAAAGAAGCTCCTTTGATATTCGTTCGAAGTGTGGATACCGCTAGAGGGTGAATTTTATCATCTTACAAAGTTCGTGATTTGTTCGTGATAAAGCTTCAAGATCTCCACCAAGACAAAGAGAAAATTAATAGCCATCAAGGGTTAGTTATTCCTATATTCATTATGTTGTATTTGATTTAATCATATGAACGGATCCATGGCTTTGGGTTTCTTAAAATTTTAATTGCTATATTCCGCTGCGCATGTTACTCGGAAACCCAACAGGGACCACCTTAACAAGAGGAGCGACATCAACAGAGAGCGAGGATGGCTTCTAGAAACTTCTGTCCCGATGAGTGGCATTTCACGATGGGACATCATTTTGATTTGTACGTGGGTCCCGACAAACATTGGTCTGGCAGGAGGCTGATGGAGACGAAGGTGGTAACGATCTCGCATTTGGGTATTTGATGTCTTTTGTACTTGTCGTATTATTTTAAGACTACTTTAAATTAGTTAATCATTTGTGATTATTTAATCTTCTGAGATTATTGATTATTTTTGGGGACAGCGAATATATGCGCAAAATAAAGCATGCATGTACACTTTAATTATAGCACATAATTTATATTGCCAGTTGGGTAACGTACCTTTGTTGTGTTTACCTGCAGAGGATGAAATCTCGAGGGTCCACGAAGGCAGTGGCAAAGATATGGCAGAGATTGCCGCCGGCTGGTGCGATGAAAGAGAGGATCAGGGCCCTTGGTTTCGGTTCGTTTTTTGACGCGGTGCATGCCATGGATGGGACCTAGAAGGTGATGGGTTTAGTTGAGGTGATGAGGGAGTACTGGTGGGACAGTACCCACACATTCCATTTCAGCTGGGGAGAGGTGACCATTACTCCCATTGACTTTGCTGCTATCACCGGCCTCATGTTCACGGATGTAGAGCTACCTTTTGATGAGTCTCTGTCTGCGGACCCCTACCGTCAGGTTGAGTTGATTGGGATGCCGTTGGGCAAAGGTGTGAAGGGGAATGGCTTTGAGGCAGGTCGCTTGAGGACCTTAGTGGATGAGGCTATCCGAGATTTTGTTGAGGGCATCAGCGACACTGATTGTCTGGTGCGAGCCATTTTATGGTATAGCTTGTCACAGACCTTGTTCCCGAGTGCAGGGCATTTTGCCGGTTTTATTTGCTGGGTGCTCTAGCTGATCTGGAGCGGGCGAGTCAGGTCTCTTGGGCGGAGCCGGGCTGGCAGAGATGTACCGGGCCCTAGATGTCTGCTCGAGGTCCAGTACCTCGTCTTTTGACTGTTTTCAGTTTGCTTTTGAGGTATGTCTCTGACTTGCTTCCTTATTCCGTATCTGTCTTTTTGTTTAGAACTGTTTGGACTGAAATACTGTCTCTTGCCACAGGTGTGGGTCTACGAGTTGTTCCACATTACTCCCTTTGGCGTGCAGGGGATCAAGGAAGTGCCCGTTATGAGGTCCAGGGCGAAGAGGAACCAGTTGGAGGGCCGTGGCAAGGCCAAGAAGACTCCGGATCTTGGGATTTTTACTTCGAGGCTGAGTGGTCCGCTGCATGAGGACTTCCAGTTCTTTCCTTGGTCGGATCTAGTGCTGGAAGGGGTCGGTCTGGCTAAGGAGTTTACTGCTTCCCGCTGCTTTCTGGTGGGGCTGACTGGGGACGCCATGTATCTTGGCGAGAGAGTTTGCAGGCATCATAACAGACATCCTGCGGTATGGGCCCCGCTTGAGCCACCGAGGAACATGCTGTATCCGGCTAGACTGAGGACGAGCGGTGACTACCGGGTGAGGACTCCGGCCCATTTGTACCAGAGTGGGGCTGACTATGAGTGGTTTATAGAGCATGTGCTGGTGAGTCCGCAGGTGTTGGCAAGGAGGCAGGCTGGTGCCTATCCGACTAGCTCGAGTAGAGGGGCTAGATATGGTATGGATATGCCGCGGTTCCCTGATAGCATCCGGATACAGCGGGGCGGTGTCGAGGTGGATTTTGATCTGACTCCGACTGAGGCCGATGAGGTCACTGGGGCCCAGCTTCCTCCTCTTGGAGCTACGGTACGATACCCTTTGCTTTTTCATTTCTGTTTTGCACACACACACTTTGGACTTGTATCTGAACTGTGCTTATCTGTCCCAGGTGACTCGGGAGGCTTACATTCGTTCTATCCGCCGGGGAAATATATTTGAGCGCTTGTTTCGGAGCTTAGTTGCTGCTTGCACCTGCCGTTAGGAGGACGTGGTGGTGCCGTTGCGCAGAGAGAGAACACCTACGGAGGCTGCTTCCTCGTCCCGTGCCCGCAGGAGGTCTGTCAGAGGTAGAGGCTCGGGAGCCGGTGGATCCCACTATGTGCAGCAGCGAAGTCATGGTGATGATAGTGATGATGATGAGGAGGAGGTTGGGATTGAGGATTCTGACTCGGACTAGATGTAGTCCTTATTCCTGCATTTATTAGCGAGAGAGAGAGAGGAGAACAAACAGATACATTTATGTACGATATTTTTATTTGCTTTTGTATTTATTTAATTAGTATTTTATTTACATGCCTTTACATTTAGTACAATGCATGAGCCCTAGGGGTAAGATGGGGATTATACACACTATGAGGCAGTTCCACCCTCTTTATCGGACTTCTTTTGTGACTAGTGACCTTCAAAACGTCTGAGATGGGTCCATTCCGGCGTTTGATGGGGACTGACTTGCAAATCTGCCAGGACTGGCTTATGTGGCCGCGTGGCCAACCATGGGGAAAGACTGGCCGCGCGGCTAATCGTTGGTCTGACACGTTTTTCGTCAGATTTTTCCTTGTACGATCAGGACTTGAACTCCCTATCCTATTTAATCAGCAGTCCGCAGACAGTAGTTTTTCTTTCTTTTGCTCTAGATTTTGATTCTTCCACGCTTTTCTGATGGATAGACACCCTAGGATTTCTGAGGAGAAACATCGTTACTTCATCAAGAGCTTGAAGATATGGGTCCAGAGGCTTTCGAAGGCAACTCGTGCATCCTTTGATAGGAGATTCGGGATCAAGTGCCTTTGGTCCCTATTCAGGGTTAAGTCTGATGAGAACCTGATTCGCGCTGCTGTCAGGTTCTGGGATAATGAGAATCATGTCTTCAACTTCTCTTATAATGAAATCACCCCAACATATGAAGACTTCGCGGCTCTTTGTGGTGCGAGATTAACGAATAGGGTAGCCATGCCACAGTACCAAGTCCCTCCAAAAATTCGCGTTTCCCAACTGCTGAGGGTTTCTATTGAAGAGGCTAGAGGCTTGCTTTTGGATGGTGATGTTGACATCTGTGGGCTTCCCATCAGGTTTATTAATAGCACGGTGGAATCTGACACGGCTTTTGATTGCCTAGCACTTTGTCTATTTGCCTCGATATTATTTCCACCTTATGTAGGAGTGGCTATGATGGGTTGTCTTGACATGGTGGACCAGGCTCGAGCCAATCGCAGTATTATCCCTTGCTTGCTTGGGGAAACTTTGCATGGTATTGGAGAGTTGGCCTCGGGAGCTTTGAACTTGATTGTTCTGCCCCAAGGCTTAAAAACCATAGAATAGAAAATGGGTTTTCTTGGAGAAAACGGACATGGATCGCAAGGTACATATGAATAAAGCACGACTAATTGAGTAAAGTTAATTCATAATATCAATTATGATGAAACTTTATCACCCGTAGTCATGCTTAATGTTATTAGAATTGAAGTTGTAATGACCTCATATTTTGAATATGAAATATGACAAATGGATGTCGAAACTACATTCCTTAACAGGAACATACTTTAGGATGTGTTTGATACAACCTAAAAAATTTTGATCCATAAAATTCTAATAATATATGCAAGTTGCAGAAATCCATGAGATGGATTGAAGCAAACTACTTGGAGTGAAATTTTCATTTTGATGTAGTATTCAAAGAGTTTGAATTAATCAAAGATGAGACTTGTGATTACGATAAGTCTAGTGGGAGCGTAATAAATCCTAGTCTTATGTATATGTGGTTGACATATAATTCATTTTGAAAGAGTTTCTAAATGAAAGACTTGGATAAAGCCGCCTATATCCTTGGACTGATTTATGGAGATAAATCTAAAAGGATGATTGGTTGAAGTCAAAGTACTAACATAGACAAGATAGTGAAAAGTTCACTATGCAAGACTCTTGGAGAGGTTACTTGCAAATGTCTAATGGCATCACTCTTTACTAGATTTAGTCTTACTTGAAGACTAATGAGCAAGAGAACATGATTGGGATTCCATATGCTTCGGCAATTGGATCTATCATGTAAGCCATGTTAATGTACTAAGAGATGTCTCATGTACTTGGAGTATGATGAGATAATACCAATCGGATCCTAGTGAAAGTTACTAGTTAAGAACCATCCTTTTGTACTTGAAAAGGAATTAAATGATGCATTCTTGATCTTTGATGGAATGAAAGATGATCTTGTAATAGTTACATAGATGCATTCTTACAAACCAATAAAGATAAATATTGCAGTATAAAAACATGTTTACGTTTAATAGTGATGTTAGAAGAGTTCTAAATACACCATTACTATTCTACAAAAGGTTGAGTATCTAGTTGCATCAGATGTGACTAAAAAGTTGTTTGGATTAAGATACTAATTAGTAAACTAGAAATCGTTTCTAGTGTCACTAATTTAATTGACATTCATTGTGCCAATAATTGTTATTGCACAATCCAAGGGGCTAATTTCTTATCTAAACATATGCTCGGACGTTTCTATCTTATTCGAGAAATCGTCAAAGATGGGAGATGTCAAAAAATACAAAATACCATATGATGATAACAAGGATAATCATCCTACATAAGCTCGCTTGCAATTATGATGGAGATCACAACTAGCTCAATGGGTATTGGATACGCGTTGATTGGGCCTAGTGAAAGTGAGAGATTGTTGGATATTATGACCTAGGCCCTTGAGAAAGGCCTATACGTTTATATCATAGCTTCATTGTTATAGAGATAACAAACCCGATTATTATATCTTTTGCATATTTATTATAATAAACATTGTTCCTAGAACTTATGAAGGGCTAGCATGAGTTTAATGGATAATCATATGATGATTATGGTGCATAAAATGCGGATTAAACTTGTAGGTACTTGTTGGAGAACAAGGTACTGGATAGACCCGTTATGAGATTTATGTCATGGTCAAATGTCATAATTAAATCTCATAATAGTCATACCATTTGAATCCTTAGACCTGAGATTATCATGGTCTTCCACATGATGAACATTATGTTTGACGTACTCAACGCTACCCTTAACCGGGTGGTTATAAAGGCTACGATTGGCATAATCGGATTCTTGTAGGGAAGAATGATAAGTCAAGATGGGATTTGTCCCTCTCTCAAGAGAGATATCTGCTTGGCCACTCGATGAGTGAGATTGATGATAGTGCATGGCCATGCCCAAATGAATTGATGTGATCAATGTCATTTGCTCATATCAATCTACTCAAGATCGAGAAAGCATTGGACAACATAAGTTGACGTGGACCATGACTTATGTCCAAACTGATATCGCGTGACAAAGGGATTGTGATATATTCTATAAGGTAGCTTTGGACTTTCAAAGGTATACTAATTGGGTAGTCATTGTTGGAGATTATGCCCTAGGCCCCTGAGAAAGGCCTTGTGTTACATCATGTTCTCATTTGTTATGGAGATAACCAACCTGGATTATTATATGTTTTGCATGTTTATTATAATAATCCCCGTCCCTATTACTTATGAAGAACTAGTATAAGTTTAATTGATGATCATGTGTATGTGATACAAATTAAACGTATGGGTACTTGTTGGTGAACGAGTACTGGGCTTGACCCACCTATGAGATTTATGTCATGGTCAAATGTCATAATTAAATCACATATAGTTATATCATTTGATATCTTTAGACCTGAGATTATCATGGTCTTCCACATGATGAACATTATGTTTGACTCTTAGTCAACCGCTACCCTTAACCAGGTAGTCATAAAGGCTATGATTGGCATAATCAGATTCTTGTAGGGAAGAATGATAAGTCAAGATGGAATTTGTCCCTCCTCAAGAGAGATATCCGCTTAGGCCACTCGTAGAGTGAGATTGATGAAATGCGTGGCCACGCTCAAATGGATTGATGTGATCAATGTCATTTGCTCATATCAATCTACTCGGGATCGAGAAAGCATTGAACGAGATAAGTTGATGTGGACCATGACTTATGTTCAATATGATATCGCGTGACAAAAGGATTGTGATATGTTCTACGAGGAATAACGAACTTCGTTAAGTTATATTAATTGGGTAGTCATGATGGATTGCTAGAGTCCGCTCATGATTTATGGATTTGACCTTGGTCGGACTCATTACCAACTTAATATAATCATATGAGGTCACACACAAAAGAAATAATCAAGAAAAGCAAAAGCTGAGTTTCTGGCGAGCACGGCCGTGCCAGTTATAAAGCACGACCGTGCCAATTGGCACGACCGTGCGGATTAACAAGCACGACCGTGCCATTATTCAACTTTGGCAGGTCATGTCGCGACCCCGACCCCGCGGGCCCGGAACTCGCGAGCTGGACGTCGACTTACAACAATACACCAAAATAATGAAGATAAAAATTCCATTTATATACCCAAAAGGTTTAAAACAAAGTTTTAGAAATCCTAGTTTAACAACAACAACAAACTACTAGTATAAGCTTCACAAGCTCACCCCAAAAATACAAAAGATTACAAATCTTAATAACGTCATTGTTGGTAAAACTATCCCCAAAAGGTTATACATTTAAATAATGCAAACCGATCAAACAACCTGCCCAAAAATCTCAATCCTCTCGACGTCCTCCTCGATCCGCGAATCCTAATCCTTTTCCTCCTGGGGGGGGGGGGGGTTAAGGAAAACAATTTGAAACAAGAAACGGGGTGAGAATAAATCTCAGTAAGTTACTAATGCAACTACATGACATGCTATGATGCAATAAACAATAATAATAATCTCACGTAGCACATAGCAAATATCACTTAACAGATAGCAGCGGAAATAAACAAGTAACAAAGGATACTGAACAAGGTTTCCCAAAAGGGTGAATCGATCTGATCAATATTAACAGAACCGCATCGAAGAGCAGCTACAATAAACAGCATCAAGAGCTAAAGAAGCCGGTTCAGAAACCAAATATCCAATAACCAATCACCGATAACCCATCAACCATAGCAGCATAAACAGCTTGAGAGAACCTCGGTAGCATAACAACTGAAGAGGACCCCGGTCAGAACCAACCAATCAACCAATAATCGATGAACGATAACGGGAACGGGGTACATGACACGAAGTCATTACCCAAACTCTATAATACTCACCAAAGGGAGATCATATCATCCCAACTATGGCCAGTAGAAGGGGAAACGGGAACGAGTGAAGAACATTATAAAGGACTTAGTTCAGGAGCCATTATAATCCTCTCACTAAACATCATGTTAACAAAGTACCAGCTGGACTTTCAATAAACGCTCAGTAATAAATACAAGCTTAATAAACACTCAATGATTCCAAAGTAGGGAACCCTAACAAACAATCACCATAATGATACAACGATTACTCATGAAGAGTTTTAACAACAACGATAGTAAGAAGTTTATCATAAAAGAGTTCAACAACAATGATCATTAAAACAAGATGATACTAAAAACAAGGACCCATACCAAACACATCCTAAAGATGATACACGCGAGTTACTCATAAAGAGTACTACCCAAACGGTCGCTCACAAATAGCACAATGCTTATCACCACAATGACCCTAAACGTCTACTCATTACGAAAGTGTCCCAACATTTCCAAATAATCAATAACCAACTTCCATAACACATTTGTTCACAAAGGAATCATTTTCAACACTAGAGTATTCCAAAATGACCATTTAAGTCTACCAGAGTAATACCCAAAACCTAGACTAAGGATACAACCTAGTCCATAACAAACAAAAAGGGAGTTCGTGGACACAACGGACCGATCATAAACGTTTTGTGTTATAGAACACCTACTGAAAACTCAACACAATCTAAACCTGAATCCCAACCGAATAAACCACCTCATCTCGTAGTACGCTAAAAGAGCTTTAAAACGATAGCTTACTTGACTAAAACGGAGTCCGGACGAAGAAATTATAGCCTTCGAAAGATTGGACAAGAAGCAAATGATTTTCACAGAAAGGAAGGGGGTGCGCGCGCCTCCCACCAACAGGGTGCGCGCGCCTCCCTTAATCAGAAAACGCACAAGGTGAGATGGAGGGGTGCGCGCGCCTCACCCCAATAGGATGCGCGCGCCTCCAACCCAAAATCAGCAAACCCAGAATTCTTCCTGGGTTCTTCTACCCGAATTTCAACCCCATTATTCACCACTTCAACCCCAATCAACACCAACACTCCCAACTAGTTTACCAAGTGCCAAAACAACTTCTAAGCCTAAAATAACTCATCTAGCAACATTGGACAACCCTAACCAAGGAATGATTCAAACACCCAAATTTCACAATAATATGAAGAATTTACAAATAGGTTCCAAATCAACCAAAGAAGCCATATATAACAACTAGAGCATCAATGGAGTTAAAGATGAGCATTTTTAACATAAATGGGGGAAAAGCAACTTACCCGGATTTTCTCAAAGTTGACGGAATTCGAATATTCTTAGCCCCCTACGATCCTATCGACGATCTAAACAAGTTTCATTTTATGAGAAATGAGAAACAATGAGAGGAAGAGGACTAAAAAGAAGAGAGAACGAGAGAAGAAAACTTACCTTTTTCACCTATGGAAGAGAGAGAGAAGTGGCTGGAAAAATGAGGGAGTAAGGGAGGAGAGTGGTGATGGAGAGAGTAAGTAGGATGATTTAGGAATTTACACATAGACCCCCTCCCCTACACACTAACTCAATCATCTTATATTCCCCACTAACATTTAAGACCCAACACTCTATACTCGCACAATTAACCAATTAATTGCTAGGCACGACCACATCATGAAACCCAAAATGCACACATAATTATTTAAATAAATAAATAATTTAAATAAATAAATAATCCATAAATAAGTAATTAAATATTTATTTCTAAGAAAATAGAGGTGGGTTTTCGGGTCGTTACAGGTCAGGCTCGCACCAAGTGGTACGGCGTGCCATTTGGTGAGCACGACCGTGCCAGAGTTCCTGGGGCCAGATTTTATGCAGTTTAATTGGGTGACGGGATTTAGGTCTCCTAGGTCATTAAGGGTTAATGACTAAGGACTATAAATACATCTTTTCACCAGCCATTAAACTAATGCAACCCAATATGTTTGAGAAATATAAATCTTGATCTAAGATTGAGAATCAAAGATCAAGAACGCATGAAAATTCATATAGTCTTTGAAGATTAGAAAAGCGTGTTTTCTAATGGGTCTAGCAATCTAGATCTAGAATGGTTTTAGATATTCATTCGCGTGTGGATACGCATAGAGGATGCTTGCTTTAGCATCTCACGTTCATGTTCCTATGATCCTGATCCGAAGAACGCGAAGAATGAGGAGATCAAATCTAAAGCTTGAAGACTTGAAGATTTGAAGATCCAAAAGTTTTAAACGCACAACCACGGTTAGTATTCTAAATTCATATTGCTATTAATTTAATCATTATGAATGGATCTTGGGGTTTAGGTTTTTGTTGATTTCTATTGCCGTTTTCCGCTGTGCATGGACCCTCAAAATCCAACAGTGATATCAGAGCCCCGTTCATGTATGGTTATTTTAATATTATCATGTTAAATATATGATTTGATTATATGATCTAGCATGATGTGAATTTAGAATAAGGGATTTATGTGAATTGTTTGGTGAAACAATTATATATTTGATATAGTATGATTATGAACAAGGTTTTCAAGTTGCTTGATTAATATGATTAATCTATTTATCGGATCATTAATCTCTTTAATTGGATTATTGAATTGATGATTCTTGTGCAGAATTTTGTGCAGAATTTTCGTGCAGTTCGTGTGCAATGCACGAATTCGTGTAGATTTTTCGTGCAGTTCACGAGCAGTGTAGATTTCTGAATTTGTGTTTTTCAGACTTGGAGATGCATTGTAGAATACATATTGTTCATGAAATTGGATTCTATGAAGTAATGTATTCTTAATCGAGTTGGACTCTATGAAAAAATTCATTATTCAATATGTATTATACCAAGAGTAGGACTCTATGAAAATCTAAAATTCATAATTATATTCACATAGTATCCGTTCATTAATTAATTAGATTAATTATACCTTTGTTATGCGCGTTGCTATATGATAGAACCTTCTTGTAAAATTTAAGTCACGTGTCAATCCACTATTAAAATACATGTGAGTACACCGGGTAGTTTTGTGTGGGCTCTGCCATAGCGAGGTGCATTTGATTCTATCAGTGTATGAGCAAGATGAGTAAATGAGAGTTTTCTATACGTTTAACGTGGTTTGACTTAATTAGGCTATCAAAAGAGTTTTGGACCTAAGGCACAAGATGAGATTAAAACATGTTTGATATTGGATGTCTAAAACAATCTTATTAATGATCTAAGAGTCACATATGATGTGATTGATAAGGAGTTATCTACCTAAATATTTGAATTTTGTGCAGCTTGCCATCGCGGTGGTAAAATTCAAATGAAATATGGATCTTAGCCCACATAGATTATATTATACAATTGTTGTATATGAAGGTTATATAATTTAGTGGGAGTATTTATGAAATATAAAAATTTATCTCCTAAATGATTGGTATGAAATGTAGGTGTATATTTATTTACATATTTGTGTAGAATATTATCTTAAACTTTAATTATGTTTGTACTGTGATCTGTTCTTTAAAAGGACAAAACTAAAAGAGAATGTAATTGATTTCTTTGATTGGATCATGAGTTTAAGAATTGTTCTAAAGCAAGAACGGGATCGAGAAAGCATTGAACGAGATAAGTTGACGTGGACCATGACTTATGTTCAATATGATATCGCGTGACAAAAGGATTGTGATATATTCTACGATAAATAACGAACTTCGTTAAGTTATATTAATTGGGTAGTTATGATGGCTTGCTAGAGTCCGCTCATGATTTATGGGTTTGACCTTGGTCGGACTCATTACCAACTTAATATAATCCTATGGGGTCACACACAAAAGAACGAATCAAAAAAAGGAAAAAGCTGAGTTTCTGGCGGGCACGGCCGTGCCAGTTATAAAGCACGACCGTGCGGATTAACAAGCACGACCGTGCCATTATTCAACTTCGGCAGGTCAGGCTCGCACCAAGTGGCACGGCCGTTCCATTTGGTGAGCACGACCGTGCCAGAGTTCCTGGGGCCAGATTTTATGCAGTTTAATTGGGTGACGGGATTTAGGTCTCCTAGGTCATTAAGGATTAATGACTAAGGACTATAAATACATCTTTTCATCAGCCATTAAACTAATGCAACCCAATATGTTTGAGAAACATAATTCTTGATCTAAGATTGAGAATCCCAGATCAAAAACGCATGAAAATTCATATAGCCTTTGAAGATTAGAAAATCGTGTTTTCTAATGGGTCTAGCAATCCAGATCTAGAATGGTTCTAGATATTCGTTCGCGTGTGGATACGCATAGAGGATGCTTGCTTTAGCATCTCAAGTTCGTGTTCCTATAATCCTAATCCGAAGAACGCGAAGAATGAGGAGATCAAATCTAAAGCTTGAAGATTTGAAGATCCGAAAGTTTTAAACGCACAACCACGGTTAGTATTCTAAATTCATCTTGCTATTAATTTAATCATTATGAATGGATCTTGGGACTTAGGGTTTTGTTGATTTCAATTGCCGTCTTCCGCTGCGCATCATGGACCCTCAAAACCCAAAAGTCATAATGGCTTGCTAGAGTCCGCTTATGACTTACGGGTTCTGAATGGTTCGGACTCGTTGCCAACTTAGTATAATCCTATTGGGTCACACACAATAGAACGGATAAAAAAAGGCTGAAAATCTGGGAAAAACAAAATGGCGACCGTACGGCCGTGAGAGTGGCGTACGGCTACGATGGAGCCGTACGGCCACTCCCCCCCGATTCTGGACAGTTTGTTTAGATTTCTTGTACGACAAGGAATCCCGATCCCAAACGGATTTAGGTCAGACCCTCATATAAATATATGCAGTCGGGTTTGACAGCCTCGAATGTTGATTTTAGAAATCAATAACAATTGTTTTAGAAACAATAAAATATAGAGAGGTATTATTATTTATTTTGTGATTGAGAATCATCAAAATACAATGATCAATGGAGCAAAATAATTCCTATGAAGAAATCGTTTCTTCATCAAACCTTGGATCTAGCAATCAATCAAGAAGGTGTTCTTGAGTCCGTTCGACGTATGGATACCGGTAGAGGGTGTTCGCTTTTCAACACCTAAAGTCCGTGTTCATGGATTCGATCTTCAAAGGTATGTTTCTTTCATCTTGTATTTAATCTAATCAACATGCACGGATCCGGGCTCATGGGTGTTTGATCTTATGTTTATTCCGCTGCGCATGATGCATCAAAACCCAACAATATCAATATACAATATCACATTGCAGTATAATGAGTAATGTACTATATACCAATAGTATAATGTACCGTGCATAAATAATATCCATTATTTATGATACTGATAAGAGTAACTTTTCACAGCCTATAAATAGGCTTCTATTCGTAATTGGAGTACACCCCAACTCAGTATACATTGAGCTACTACTCCTTTCTCAATCTTGATCGATTTTTTATACTCCCTCTGTCCTGCCCGACATAGAATTTTGGTAGTTTTTTTTATACTTCGACCATGTAATTCAAATAAGTACTCCCTCCGCCCCAGAGTATATGTTCACCCTCCCATTTACACGGAGATTAAGAAATGGTGGATGTGATGTAAGTGTTGTGAGCATAAAAGTAAAGTAGGAGAGAAAATGAGTGGGAGAGATTAGTAAGTTGATTGGTGTTGTGAGTGTATAAGTAAGTAGGAGAGAGAATAAGTGGGAGAAATAGTAAATATTCTTTGCCATTTAAGGAAGTGGACATATACTCTGGGACGGATTAAAAAGGAAAGGCGGACATATAATCTGGGACGGAGGGAGTAACAATTATCCTAATATAAATTTAAAAATTGTTATTGTGATACAATAACAATTTTCAAAATTTTATTTAGATTATTATATTTTCTTCAAAAGACTTGGTTAAAGTAAAATCAAGTTTACCAAAATCCTCTCGGATGAGACGGACACTATTCTCTATGCTATGTTACATATCAAACCCCATAAGACCGTGTACAGTGGTCCAACCACCCAAAAATATTCAACTACCTTAATATCACTCCACCTCATCTTCTCTCTCCATCCACTTAATCATTCAACTACCCTTTCAACTATACCCTCTACAATGGCTAGTTTAGTTAAATTCTCAACTCCCTCCCAACTCATCATTCTATACCCCACCACTTTTATTTTATTTATAATCTTTATTTTTATGATTAGTAAAATAATAATAATAATTATATTATTTATAATTAAAAAATACTTCACACTTAATTAATTTTTTAATTGCAATTAAATAAATATGAAAAATGATGATAATTATTATTAAAAAAATACTTCACACTTAAAAAGATGTTGACATTTTTTAAAAAGATGTTGAATTTTTTTAAATAAGGGTTAATAAAGTACAATTGAAAAATTTACATTGAGAAAAGATGATTTTTTTGGGTGTCCAAATCAAATGAAACTTACATCACTTTATAGAGGAAAAAAAATGATAAATTTTGGTGATTTTTTTTTTATAAAAAAAAATTTACTATGAAATAATTGAGCTCAAAAAATTAGGATAAAAAATTAATCTGAAAATATAAGGAGCCAATGGGTATGAGACAAGTGTCCCAATCAAAAAAAAAGAAAAAAAAAAGAAAAGGAAAATGGCTAGAAACCGTCGGCCATCTCCCTTTGCCCGACACGTGCCCTCTCAACCCAGTTGAGTTTTCTCAATTATCAGTCTCAACCTCAACCCTCTCCCTCTCAACTCACCATTGCCCACCCCTCAACTAATTGCCCTTTTTCTCAACCCACCCCTCAACTCACCATTGTACATAGTCTAACTCCAAGCGGCTTATATCTGGATCCTAGTCTCTAGTACGGGCCTGAAGGCTGAAGGACCAATACTATTATTACTTACTCCCTCCGTCCCAGCTTAAACTTTAAAAACAATTTCGGTTCAAGAATTAGAGATTTGGACCCTAGAACCCCTGAATGAGATCAAAATCCCATAAAAACCCATGGCTAGATCAAAATCCCAGGTACACCCATTAACACTCAAAAGACATAACTACCCCTATCCATCCAGTCCAGCCCACATACTGGACGGCCCATTCCAATAGTGTGCAGCCCAGTTTGCCCATTCCAAAATTTAAAAGAAAATAATAAAGCAATGTATGAGTTAGGAATTGAACATGTGACCTATCCTTGAAAAAGCTATTACCAAACCATTAAACCAAAGACTTATATGTTACTAATTAAAATATTAAATATAATAATCATCAATATTTTTTTTTTATTTTTTCCAACTTATAATAAAAAAATAAATAATATTATTTGGTCAAATCCGGTCAAACTCTTTTAACTAACGTATAAGACCTGCTCTACTCTTATAATTAGAATAATAGTCAATTTTTTCACTTTTTCCAACTATAATATATATTTTTTGGTCAAATGTTGTCAAACTCTTATAACTAACGTATAAGACCAGCTCTATTCTTATATTTAAAGTATAGGAGATTTTTTTTTTTTTTCCAACTTTTAATAAAAAAATAAATAATATTTTTTGGTCAAATCCGGTCAAACTCTTATAACTAACGTATAAGACCAGTTCCACTCTTATAATTAGAGTATAAGAGTAATTTTTTTCACTTTTTCCAACTTTTAATAAATAAATAATATTATTTGGTCAAATCCGGTCAAACTCTTATAAATTATGTATAAGACCTGCTCTACTCTTATAATTAGAGTATAAGAGTCAATTTTTTCACTTTTTCCAACTTTTAATAAAAAAAAAATATTTTTTGGTCAAATCCGGTCAAACTCTTATAATTAACGTATAAGACCAGTTCTACTCTTATAATTAGAGTATAAGAGTAATTTTTTTCACTTTTTCCAACTTTTAATAAATAACTAAATAATATTATTCAGTCAAATCCGGTCAAATCTTATAAATTATGTATAAGACCTGCTCTACTCTTATAATTTGAGTATAAGAGTCAATTTTTTCACTTTTTCCAATTTTAATTAAAAAAAATATTTTTTGGTCAAATTCGGTCAAACTCTTATAACCAATGTATAAGACAAGTTCTACTCTTATCATTAGAGTATAAGAGTCAATTTTTTTTTCACTTTTTCCAACTTTTAATAAAAAATAAATAATATTTTTTGGTCAAATCCGGTCAAACTCTCATAACTGACGTATAAGACAAGTTCCGCTATTATAATTAGAGTATAAGAGTCATCTTTTTCACATTTTCCAACTTTTAATAAAAAAATAAATAATATTTTTTGGTCAAATCCGGACAAACTCTCATAACTGACGTATAAGACAAGTTCCACTCTTATATTTAGAGTATAAGAGTCATTTTTCACATTTTATAACTTTATAAAAAAAAATATCTTTTGGTCAAATCCGGTCAAACTCTCATAACTGACGTATAAGACAAGTTTCACTCTTATAATTAGAGTATAAGAGTCATTTTTTTTCACATTTTCCAACTTTTAATAAAAAAATAAATAATATTTTTTGGTCAAATCCGGTTAAACTCTCATAACTGACGTATAAGACCTACTCTACTCTTATAATATTTTTTCGTCAAATCCGGTCGAACTCTCATAACAATCAGAAGTGAGCTGAGAGCAATCAAAAGTCAAAGTTTTGATAAGATCATAGAATATATAAGAACCTATTAGCAATAAATTATAAGGTTCACTCTTTATAAATGATAATGGCCAACAACATTGCAACAAGTCAAAGATAATGGAGAAAGATGCAACTGTTTCTTCTGAATATTTTAAACCATGATCATTTCCAGGGTAGTCAACCAACCCCTATATATCACCACTTTCTTAGGACTAGAACTTCTTGTCACCTTCATCAAATTAAGGCTTCTTATATTATTATTGTTCATCATTTATTATCACTGTCTATTTTTCTTTTAATAAACTACTGTATGAAACTCGAATAAAAAATCTACTAAAATTATGCAAAATGAATATTCTGTCGCGATTTTGATGTCTTGAACTACTTGCATACATTGTCTACGATAATGAAATGCTACAGTTGGAGAAACTACATGTATTAGAAAATCTTGTATGTATATAACGGGGCAAATACAGTAATACACAACCAACTGAAAACACTAGAAGATTATTAGCCTGGCATCACTAACTTTTGTACCTTTAACAAAGAGCTTTACATTGCTGATTAAACGATAACTTAACTACTCATTTTTCAAATAAATTTCTTTATGAAAATATGAATTAAAATTTGAAGCATAACCTAAAAAAATAATGTGGCCAGATTTGGTTTTTGAGATGCTAAATCTAGAGAAATAGAGAGGAGAGAGCCAGCGAACCTCTGTCCTCTATCTCTCTTTCTCTCTCGACTCCCCACCCCTAAATCACCTCGATGGTCAGATCTGGCCGGAATGCGACGACTTCCATCTTTGCCGGCAAATAGCTTTCTCTAGTTCTCTGCAGATCTGATAGCTAGAGGCGAGGGAGATGGATGGAGTTTAGGTCGCCGGAGTTTGTGTATGTGTAGAGAGAGACGAAGGTCTGCAGCCGGCGAACGGTAGCGCCGAATCTGAGGTCTTAGCATCTGGAGGATGGCTCTAGATTTGGTGATGTCCGGAGGACCGACAGAGAGATCGTCGGAGGATCGCCAGAGATGTAGGGAGAGAGAGTCTGTGTGGCTGAGTGTGTGTGTTTAGAGAGAGATAGAGAGAGAGTGAAGAGATAAAAATGAGGAGAGAGACAGAAAAGATGGGTTTCATTTAAGGCTAGGCAGCTAGGGGTAGAATTGGAATATAAAAAATAATTTTGACTGGGTCAAAGGATGTTGGGTTTTGATGGAATTTTGATTTGAGCTTAGGGTTTAGGGTGTAGGTGGGCTTAAGCATATGGGTTGGGTTTTTATAACTTTTTTATCTGGGAATAGGGTTCTTGTGGAATTATGCCCAAGAATTAAGAAAAAGTTGATTGCGGTGTGAGTGTGGATGGTTTGATAAGAGAGAGAGAAAGTTGGGTAGCGAATAGTTAGTGGGTATGGTTGTGAGTATGATATGTGGGGCCTATAAATAAAAAGGCAAAAAAACTTTTCATTTTGAGATTTTGAAGTTTAAGATGAGATGCCCAAAATGGAGATTTTTGTCGTCCCCCAAAAAAAAACATTAGTACTTCAGGGCCCAATAATCTATTATTTGCGGATTGAATCCAAACACTTCGCCACCGGTTGCAGAGGGAGAGGGAGAGGAGCTTAAAGCTTTAATCATGGCACCCAAAGTTTTAATGGTGAAAAATCTTGTTTTCATTTTTCGTTTTCGTTTCTCTGATTTTCTTTGCTTTTTTTCAATGTCGATGATAATTTTTTTATGTTTAATTATTGATAGGTAGCAGAAAAGCCAAGTATTGCGCTTTCAATAGCTTCAGCACTCTCCGGTGGTCAAGTATGTCTATTTCTCTATCAGAATTGATGAATTCCACAAGTGTTATTGGTGATTATAGTAGTAGTCTCATTATGTAGTGTTAGTTGATGAACTAGGTTTGGGATAGTGAATGTATATCTTATATATACACATATATTTGTGTTTGTGTGCGCTCGCAATGGCGGAGCTAGGATTTTTTTGCCAAAGGGGGGCAAATATTTTACAAGGGTATAATATTACATGACCGAGTACAAAATTGACACAAATTAGGGCAAAAAATTTATGTACTGCTATTCTTTTTTATGGAAAGGGTGGCAAAATTGATAAAATTTATAATCTTAGTAGTAAATCATCAAATTTTCCTAATTATAAGGGAGAGAAATTTGACATTATCCAAAACTAAAAGGGCCCCTTATACCACATATAGGTCTGCTAGTGAGTGTGTCTGTATATAAATATATACTATGTATGTATGTACTATTTATATTGATAAGTAAATGTGTTAATGGCAAAATAGGTCCTGAACTCAATAGGGCTTCCCGAAGGAGAATCCCCATGTTTTATTTTGGTCAATTTGGAGTTCCAAATGCTTTTTTTCCGCCAATTCATGTTAAAAGCTAAATTCTTTTTTCCCTCCAAACAGTCATAAATAGAACCCACCCCCTCCGTCACAACTACTACCATCACCAACAACACCACTGCAGTTACCACCAACACCATCACCACCACATCCACCACCTCACCAACGGCAATCAGAATACTATCATAACCACAACATATTGATTTCACCACCCCCAAATTTTTATACAAATGAATCACATTTTCCTTCAATAAACAGTCCTCACAAACCTGCCTCAAAAATGTAGGAAACCCTATGTCCCCAATGAATCTTAACATCCCCATGATTCCTACTATTAAACACATCATCGCAATTGAAACTCAATGAACAATTGGGGGGGGGGGGTTCACGAGAATGCAATCCTTTTAGAATTTATCAGCCAATTCTAAGAGGGTGTGCTTCTCTATGTACTGCCTCAAGCCTCAAACTCCCAAAAGTGAACAGCCCAGTCTTATTCCAAGCAATTTCAATACCTTCAATCTCGTCAAAACCTTTATAAGCAACCTTAATGCTCCGCAACCTAGGGTTTCATTGTACATTGTGTACCCACTGTCCGGTGATCCTCGTAACTCCGTCTTTCTCGTCAAATACCGATTTTATATCCATCATAATAAATTAAGATAAATTGGGGATTTAAAGGGGTTAGACTGGATCAACCAAGAGTGTCGAAACTTGAAAAAGGCTTCGATAGCGATAGCTACAGAGAAGATCAACTGGGAGAAAAAGACGTAAATTCGAAGGTGTGAGATTCACCTTAGATGAATTGGGAAAATGATGAATTGGCGAAAAATGCATCTGGAGCCCTAAATTGATCAAACTAAACATGAGGGTTTCACCTGGCTTAGGAACACACTATCGAGTTCAGACCCTATTTTGTCATTACCCCCAAGTAAATTGGTGTTACGTTGCTCGACGGAGAGATTGATTTGCGGATTTATTCAATAGAAGTCTAGATGATACCCACTCCACTCTAAAATGAGTTTTACACCTTAGTTTGTAAAGCAATCAAAGTGTTACTTGGCTTTAGTATGTTTTTGTAGCAAGTATATGTAACTTTACAACACTATTTATGCTCATTGTTGACAGAATGTACTTTTAGATTATTTTTTATTTAGTTGGCGTCTTGTTCACTTTTGGCTCTCCTACCTCTCGCCTCTAGGCTCGCGCTTTATCTTCAACATTACCCCTTGCCTGCCTCCCACGTTTTGCCTTTAAAAACTAACACAAAGAATATTTTATTGCAGATGTCAACACGGAGAGGGAGTACCGAGGTCCATGAATTTGAAGGATTATTTCAAGGCTTTCATGCACATTATAAAGTCACATCAGTGATTGGACATGTTTTCAGGTTTCAGTTTATCTTCTTTAAGACTATAACTCATAATGCTAAATTAATTTCCTCGTATAACCCGTCTTAAGAACTATCATCCAGTCTTCTTGTAAGGTGGATGTCTAGACTTGTTTTTTTTTTGCTGCTCTTTGGGCTGATAGACTGTTTGCTGTGTAGTTTTCTACATAATTTCACGTAGTTAACCTATCAATTGTACATATTAGTGACTTTTGTGGCCATTTCTGCTGGTTTCAGTATCTGATGAAGATCCAAAGCTACCAACAGTTGTTCATTGCTATATTCTTCTTTCGTTCATTCCAAATCCTTGCGAATATTTTTGTTTTCTGGGAACAAATAAACACTTCCTCAATTATACTCCCTCCGTCCCAGCACAAGTAGGGCTAGAGGAGTATGCACAATAATTAAGAGAAAAGTAGTGTATGTGTGGTAGAAAATGAAGAGAGTGAATGAGTGGGGTAAATAGTAGTGTTGGTTGAATAAATTGAGTGGTGGAAAATAAAGAGAGAGAATGAGTGGGGTTAAATGGTGGGGTTGGTTGAATATAAATATATTAAAACATTTCCATTTTTGGCAGTCTCAATTGTTTTGGGACGGCCTAAAAGGGAAAGAAGTCCTACTTGTGCTGGGACGGAGGGAGTATACACAATTGATTGAATCAATTCAACACAACTGAAGTTACTAAAAAATATATTGGAATTAAATTAAGGGTTTGGAGCAAATAAACATGACTTTGTGATGTGAAAGAATATTGGGTTTCAGATTTTCGAATGAGAAGACATTGAATGGTGAAGAAGAGATAAGGAGAGAAGTGCGATGGCCAAGAATGGAGAAAGCCATGAACTGATTATTTTGTGGGTTTTTAACTATTGAATTGACAATTCTCATACCTAATTAAAAGAATATTGAGATAAAGAAATAAAAAAAAAAAAAAAAAATCAAAGAGTGACGATAAGAGATTATTGATGGCAGACAATAACAACCCAGGTGGTGGCGGCAGATGACGACGTCAACGATGGAGTGAGGTCATGGCTGTGAAAATGATGGAAGTCACAAAGTCATATTTCCTAGGTCGTCTAGAGATTCGTGAATGGCAGATTTTTGTATGAAATTGAGGAATGCTGCCAGGGTTCTTTTGGAACAGGATGAAGGGTTTATTATTGTCCACAAAAGTTTATCCCCTATTCATGTTAGACGGTGCATAATAATATCACCCCTCATTTGGGATAAATAGTGAGGGGATAATGGGCTTTGTCCGCTAGACATGGATTGATTATCCCACACGTTATTTCTACCAAACATCACTTTTTGTCACATTAGGACTCTTAATACTCTTCCATCGCTTAGTTCTACTAAACGGTGTCTAATGATTTTTTTACCAATTGTTTTCACTAGTCATCATATTCTTGCAAAACTTAAAGCTTAGAAAGTGGATAGCTAGAGTATATATGCATCTTTACCATAAAAATTTATAAAGAGTAAATATTTTAATAAATGATAAATAGACATTCATATCGGTTTGGATGGAGTGCTATTTTTCAAGAATCAAGAGAAACCACCTAGAAGTACTTCTTGGACATTTTAACAAACTTTTTTACTGTCCATGAGGAGCACCATTGCGTGTATGACATATTCAAGGTCTCAAGCGCAAACCTTTGCAGTGTTAATGGAAATGCAAAGCTGAGCTGTATAATGGCATACTTAATTAACGTTTGATTGAGTACATACTGAATAAATATCTTATTTTCCAAATCTAGTGTAGATTTTTCAGCAGCTTATCAAGACTGGACAGCTACAGATCCCCTCAGTCTTTTTGAAGCTCCAATTCTCAAGACAGAATCCAACCCGAAGGTAGGATTCGGCCGTGCTTGCTCATATGTTATGGGTTTTAACTAAAATTCATTTGCAAGTTGGAAAGAAAGAGATCAAACCATTTTTACTTGTATTAAATTCTTATCCTTTTATCGTCTGTACTTTCCAGATCATCAATTGCATGTGCATGGAATGTATGATTCCAATTCCCTAGTCCGTCAATCAAAGCCATGTAGGGTGCACTAGTTGTATTTTTCATAACGCTCTACAGACAGCTAATAATTCCATACATATTCATGCCAGACTTCCTTTTATTAATGTGATATGTTACTTGCTAGCAAAGATACTGGTTATTCACAAAAATCTCTTTGTTGATTATCTATCCTTTAATTGTTGTCCAAAAATACGGAAAAAGAAGTAAATATGTTTGAGAAAGAAAGAGAAAACCATCATTGTATCAAAAAGAACACCAAATGCCTAAACTTTTAAATGAGCAAGCCCACTCGTTTTTTTTTTTTTTTTTTTTTTTTTTTTTTGATAGGTAAAGAGAATTGTATTAAAAAAAGATATATGTACAAAAAGATGGACAAGAAATCCATCTACAAAGAACAAAAGACAAAATACATAAATCCTACATTAGCAAATAGCAGCAACCCAATCTCTTCTCAAGTCATTAAGAGATAATCCTCTAAAGCCACCATTCACGTATGTCCAAAGCGAAGCTAAAGAAACCATTTTATCACGCAAAAGATGTCTCGGTAAATATTGATTTTTGAAAATTCTCGCATTCCTTTCCAACCAAATACACCAACAAACTGCAAAAACCCCACACTCCCACAAGCGCCTCGAGTCTTTCCCTTTACCAAAGCCTCTAAACTGAATTTGGAGTAGAGAAGAAACATGCTCCGGACTTACCCAAACTTCACCAGCAACCTCAAACAACCAATTCCAAAGATAACGAGCAAGGCTACAATGAAGGAAGGATGATCATGAGTTTCGGCAGACTCCTTGCACATCACACACCAATTTGCCGATAGACATTTAGAAGGACGTCGAAGCTGCAATTTGTCGTTAGTATTGAGCTTATTAAGCACTAGAATCCACATAAATGCCCGAATCTTGAAAGGAGTCTTAGACTTCCACACTCGAGATGCAAGGGGAAAGGACGGTGTATTGGGACTCCGAATCAAGAAGTTGAGAAAAGATTTACAAGAATATTTTCCGGAGCCCTCTAGAACCCAAACCCTATCATCCTGATTATTTGACAAACGAACATCAGATAATAGAGAAATAAGGTTAACAACGTCACTTGACTCTATCATTGAGATTACGAAAGAAATGAAAGTTCCAAGATATAATCTCTCCCCCCCTCCCCTGGATCCCGAAACTCAGCAATAGGGGATCCATGGACTAAAGAAAGACGATAAAGACGAGGAAAAAGAGATTTTAGAGAGGAATTACCTGCCAAACATCTTCCCAGAATCGAATCCAAGCCCCATTACCAACCTTCAACCGAATTAAAGGATCGAAAAGGCGGTGACACTGATGAATATACTTCCACGGGTTTTTGTGCGTACTTGACCTTCTGAAAATAGTATCCCAACCATTACTATGCATCCCGAACTTGCTCTTAATCACTTTATGCCAAATAGTTTGAGGTTCGCGAGGAAATCTCCAGAGCCACTTACTAACTAGAGAGATGTTCCGACTGATCAAGTTACCCAAATCCAATCCACCCTCTTCCTTAGGCCGGGAAACTTTATCCCATGCTACAAGATGATCTCTCCTATCTTCCCCTGACCCTTCCCACAAAAAATTCCTCATCATTCTCTCAATCCTATCTGCAACAAACAACAACCGGAATTTTAAAAAGAGAGAGATATACAAAGGAATACTTGAAAGACAAGATCGCACTAGAGTAATGCGCCCACCTAAAGAAAAATAAGTCCTTTTCCAACTCGTTTTGTAATTTTCCCTTTCACCATATGGTGTAAGCATGAACGGCATATGTCAAATGATGGTTAGGAACTTAGAGGTTCTATATTCTTACAGGAATCTTAAGGCCTAAAGTAAGTTGCATTATCGTTTTCTTTTTAAAACTAAGTTTGGTTTGAAGTCCTAGATGGTTTCCTAGCTTTGTCGTTTGTAGGATAGCTAATTTCATGCAGGCCCTTGGGCTTTTATTCCCATTAGTCACGGTATCTTCTGCTTATTATTTTTTTACTAACTTCTTGCAATCGTTACAAATAGTGGATGAAAGTAAAAAAAGCAGAATCATCCTACAACGAACCACAAGTTGCTTAATTTGGTTCATCTTATAGAGAAGAATTCTTTCCGAAAAGCAAGTACGTGACATGGAAATTTAGACTCAATTAAACTTGTATAATCTTTACTAGAGCTCATAAGGAACAAAAAATTGATTTTTCAGCCTCAAAGTAAATCCTATAACTACTTTGATTTAGTAGATAACAATGTTAAGCCAATAAGGTAAACTTGTAGCATAACTGATGTGCATAGATTTAATTACTCATTCCAAAAAAAGTTAGTATACCACAATAAGATTAGTTTCAACCATTGATCTTAGCACTTCAAGTGGATTTAGTTTCCAGGTGTAAAAATAGTTAGAGCTAAGGTGCTCGGACTCTTTAGTCTACCCCGCCGGACTCGTGTTGACAAGACTAAAATACGCGGGTACGGCGTGGTAAACCAAAAAGTCCGAACATCACATCACATCACAGGTTTAGAGTTAAAGAAAGAAACACATTCACGTCTGATCTTCATTTCAAATATACTCCATTGCTAAAAGTAGCTCTCTAAGGTTAACCAGTTAGAGAGAAAGAATGGCGATAGATATCAAGTGCTTTACTCATGCGTGTGTCAAACTTAAAGCAATACTAGGATGCTTCTAAGCTCGTTAGTTCTAAAATTAAAGCATTTAGAAATGGTACTTCTTAGTTCATGTGTGTTACTATATTTTTTTTTGTTTCTGTGGATAATTCAGGGGACAGTGGTATAACATGGATAGGATCTGTTTGTATACTTGATTAATCGAGCTCTAGTATAAATTTTATTTAAGCAGCTATAACAGTTTTCTTTTCTATATAATCTTGGAGTGGAATTTACCAAAAATTAACTGTAAAATCAGATTGTACATTTTAATGACAATAAAGACCAGTATCACAATTTTGGATGATATCTTAGAACACTTTGTTGAAAGATTCGTCCATCATAAATTTGCTTTTCTTGGGGCTGATTTTAATGTGGTTAGATGTTTGTGTGAGAAAAAAGGGATCCAGTATGACGAGTATGAGTTTCAGAATTTTATTTGTGAGAACGACCTTAAGGAGATTGAGCTGTCAAATGAGCAATGCGCCTGGTCTGTTTCGGGGTAATGCAAGTTGCTTCTAGAATCGATCAGTTTCTCTTTATGTTATAGTGGGAGGAATCTTTTCCTTCCTTAGTTTAGTTGTTGGAGAGATTTTTGTCAGATTTTTTACTGTCCTTCTTGTATGCTTTGGGGCCTTGCTTCGTTTTGCTTCAAAAATATGTGGTTTACTATGTTAGAGGTTGAGTGCCAGGTGCAGTGGCAATTGTGCTCAGGCTTTATCTTTTGGAAAAAAAAAACTGTGATATCTAAAAAGAGAAATTGAAGGTGTTAAATAAGGCAGTTTTTGATAATTTTAGGCTGAGTAAAGATGCAATCCTACAAACGGTTGCCAAGATTGATAGACTTGAGGATGGTGATACTATTTTGGAAAAATTGCATCCAGGATCATCCAACCATTCGCGATGAGTGGATTTGATCACTCAATTCATTTTTCTTGCATTTAATAGCCTACACTGATTTTTTTGAGCATCTTTGATCACTATAATTAGATTTAAGGGTAAAATAGGAAATGAACTAAATTTTATCTCATAAGGGGTTAAATTGTGAAATATTAAACTATAAACCCTAAATATCCAACTACTTATTATTATAGAGGACTAAAACAAACATTTTTTCCCCCAAATTAAAGCCTTTTAACCCTAACTTAATTCATGCGTTAAAAAAAAAACCCTAACTTAATTCCTTATTCAATTGCACGGTCTCCTCGACATTCCCAAATTCAATCAGGCCCTCCTCCTCCATTGTCGTGTTCTTCACCGCCGACCACCTCCACCAACTTCCTTCAAAATCCCACGTCGTCCTCCACCCATCCAATGCGCCTCTTTGTGTCTCGCCTCTCTCTTCTCCCTCGAATCAGACGGTGTTGCCCTTATCCATCCCAACCAATATCTGACCTTTACCCCCTCCATTCACTTACCAATCAGAAACCCTCCTTGCTCTTGGCCCACGCAGCAGGCCCCCCTCGCCGCCCCGTCGGTTGTCTCCAGTCTTTCTTTCATCTCTAATCTCCTTTATTTCTTTTTTTTTTTTCTTTTTCAATTTGAGTCGATAACCCTGGGTTCCAATGCACAAGATCACATGGTAACTGTATCGGCGGCCGGGGCCGGCGGGCCGTCGCCCTCTATTTACCAAATTCCGCGGGTTCTTCCTCCTGAGTTGCGACCGATCATTGATTCGCGCAAGTGTGTCCACCCCCCCCCCCCCAAACTGAGCACCGGCCGAGCGCCCTGAATGCCCTTGCCTATCGAGCTGACTAGCCCGGAGACTTACTGCTTCCTTTCTTTCGAAAGCTTTGGGTTCCGAACTCCATATGGGGAAGGAGCGTTGTTGAAAGCCGCTGATGCCGAGTCGGCTCCTATGCCGGCCCCTTCTTCCAGTTCTTATCAAGATGGTGGTTTCTCAAAATACATAAAAATTTGAACATCTCTCTCTCTCTCTAACCGCTCTTCTTCTAATTTTCGGTTTCCAGATCTGTTAAGGTGAAGTGTGTATGTGTGTTTTAATCAAATTTTTGGTTATTTGGTTTTTGTTTTTTCCTTTGTGTTTGAGTTAATCATCTATGGTTTTGATGGGTGCGTTGGTGTTTGGTGGCGATGGTGGAATGGTGGTTGGTTGGTGGCGATGGTGGAATGGTGGTTGTGTTGGTGACGACAGTGGAATGATGGTGTGGTGGTGTTGGTCAAATTGCATTGACTTAGTAAAAGAATGGACAAATAAGAAAAAAACATCTACTCAACTTTTTTAATTAGTTTTAATGCCTCTTTCACTTTAAAACATTACACATTAAACTCAAACATATTACTTTATTTCAAAAAAAATCATATTTTTCCAATTTTACCCTTAAAAAAATCGTCATATGAATCGCACATGGTCTTTTAACACCAAAAGAGGGATGGCGTTAGCCTAAGTGATCATAGATGCTCAAAAAAATTAGTGTAGGCTATTAAATGCAAGAAAAATGAGTTGATTGATCAAATCCACTCATCGCGAATAGTTGAGTGACTTTTGATGCAATTTTTCCTACTATTTTGGTGAACTAGGTTTTAGGTGAAGTGAGTCAAAGAATGAGCTAGTAGAGATCTGCTGCAGGAAGATATTAGTTGGCACAATAAATCTAGTACAGCACTATTCATTATGCAAATGGGTAGAAAGTAGGTTGATAAGTGTCATTTGTAATGATTTAAAGTCATTTTCAACCACTCACTTTATCTCGACTTCACTTAAACCACTATACTTATTTTTTAGCACGATAACCACACATGTTTTGGAAAACTATCATTTTAGCCACAAATCCGTGTTTACGTGTCTAATTCGTGGCTAATCAATGCCCTAATCCGTGAATATGTGGCGAAATGCTAGTTTTCCAAACATTTATGGTTTTCGTACTAAAAAATAAATATAATGGTTGAAGTGAAAGTCAGGGTAAAGTAGAGTGGTTGAAAATGAATTAAAACCTTTTGTAATTACACAAGCATTACAAGGACAAAAGTGTCTAAAACTCTATTCATCATTTGCCATTTTAGGAATGAGATACTCTAGGACGTACCAAAAAGGAAAGGACTCTCACTCTAGGACAGAGGGAGTACTTTTTTCCTTATAAAAATAAAAAAAATTCCATGAGCTGGAATAAGCTCTCATCAGCCCTTATAATAATAGTGTGATTGCATGTAAAAGCAAGAAAGCATGTAAAGCAATGGGAAAACAATGTCAAAAGGAGTAGAATTATACATAGAATTCTCTCAAATGCGTCTCAGTTTTTGTGGGTTTTGTATGCTAGAAATATCTCAAAACTGCTCTATGTTCAGTGAAGCTCTCTTTAAATTCATGCAAAGAGGCCCTCTATAAATAGGGGAATCCTCAAAATCATATTTGGAGAAAGCATTTGCATTAGAAGGAAGGTTTTCATCTTCGGAAACAAATTTAGCGCAAGGTCTTGCAAAAGTAGAACAGGTCTTAGAAGTGCGTTCAATTGATTCAATCTCAATGAATCTCAAAGAGAGGATTGAGGGTTGTAACAAATGTATTAACAAACTTCTTGGAATTCCTTGGGGCTTCTTGATTGGTGCTGAGAGTCTATACCAAGAAAGCTCTCAGAAGAAAAATAGGACATCTAATGGGAATCAAAAACATACTTAAGCCCATCCGAATTGTTCCTACTATACAACTAACAACCATAGATCCGGCTCTACCCAAAATTTTCAGTTTCACACCAAGATTCCCCACTGTCCGACTGTTGCTGAGCAGTTTTTGGTTTTTCTAATAGATTAAAAGACCAAAGAAGAAGTGATTCTAGGATTTGCATAGCATAGTGACTGCCACGAGACCTCATAAGGCAGGACATAGACATAGATTTTAGCGCGATGACCAAAATACCCCTAGAGAAGGGCAATAGAATTCTGGAGAGGGAGGAACTGCGCGGTCCCTGACCATCAACACAATCCGTGTGGTTCGTGTCCCCCAGAGAATGACCAAAAACCCATCTGCATTAGCTCCATTAAGTCCAAAATCCGCTGACTGAACTAGAAAACTTTGGGAACCCAACAGAACTTAATGGAAATTAATGAAAGTGTGTAAAAGAAAGATTATCATGTGAGTGATTGATTACATGCAAGCGGTTCAGAGTGAGATGTCTACAGGACCTCAAATATACGTTATTTTCATGCCACAAAATTCAAAATACTGTCCAGCAGCTATATAAGGTGCATGTTTGTCCACATTGCTAAGGTAATTTGTTCATTACGGTGTAGAGGACTCCCGTTTGGCAAATTAGATACGTGTGATAATGGTGATGTCTTTTCTATAATGTAATATTTTTCAACCTATATTGTGCTCTTAGATCTTTAATGTATTGCATGATTAACTGGGATTCTTACTAGTATCCATGATTTGTATGTAGTATGATAAATTATATTCTTTGACTAAATATATTGTTTATCAAGGCTCGTAAGTGTCGACATCTAAGCCAAGAAGCTCGTAGTTGTGGTGTTTATATGTAGTATGATTAATTTTATGCTATGACTAATTCCTTTGTAAGTCAAGGCTCATATACGTCGACATCTAAGTCAAGAAGCTCGTGGCTGTGGACATCTGGTCTTATGGCTAGACTGTGATCGTGAAGGAGAAAATATATGTTTTGAAGGTACTACATATTCATTTGTTGTGGCAACTTTTATTAAATGTATCTATTGAGATATTCGAGAGAGGTTCTTATAAATTGTTTCTACCTCCGTCCCGCAGTATGAGTCCTACCTTAGTTTTGCACTCTTATTAAGGAAACAATAAGAAATGCGTAAATGTTTCAAGTGAGTTGAGGACATTATTGTCCAAGACACTTATCACAATTCACGTGGGTAAAATTAGGTTATTAAAAGTAAGGGCTCTTTTGTGATTATATAAGCATTAGAATGACAATGATATCCAAAACACTACTCATCATTTACCATTTTGGGAATGAGACTCTTACAGTGGGACACACCTAAAAGGAAAGTAGGACTCGTACTCTGGGACTTAGGGAATATTATGCTTCACTTTGGGTTCATCAGTAGGGGACTTTTCACGGGTTGCTGATTGGTGGTATCTTTAGTTAAATTGAAGCACTCGCAGTCCTATAGCTCCTTCACTTCTCATTTTTTACTTTTGTGAATACAGTTATCGAGTGCACTGGATTTCACGCAGGTGACGGACGAAGAATTTATCGTGCGCGATTTTCATCTGTTACCGAGAAAGATATATTGAAGGCTATGGATAACCTTGTTCAACCCAACAGAGATGAGGCTTTGGCTGTAGATGCTCGACAAGAGATCGATTTGAAAGTTGGAGTTGCATTTACACGGTTTCAAACTACATACTTCCAAGGGAAATATGGGAATCTTGATTCGAGTGTGATCTCGTTAGTCTTCTATTCTTTCTTGTCATTTTTTTCTCTCCTGGATTTTAGTTACAAGTACATCAACATTGTCACGTCAAAATCGCCTCTATTTGCCATACTATTTCGTATTGATTCCGTAGTTGGGTGGGGGAGGGGTTGTTCTCCATTGTGATTCCTGTTACCAAGTTATTTGGAGTTTAGATCTTTAATATGTATGCCAATTAAAACGAAGAGTCGATGTCTCACAGTTGCAGATCTAGATATACCGTCATTACCATTGTGATTCCTGTTACCAAGATTTTGGGAGTTTTGGATCTTAAATTTATATGAGTATTTGCCATCTTGTTCGAACTTCCAACATTGAGCTGTTACATGAAAGTGTGCACATGGATGCGTGGGCATTATTCATAAAGACGAGCACACACACATACATATATACATGTATGTATGTATGCTTGTATAACAATAGCTGTGCCCTCATTCCACTTAATGTGGATTTAAGATGAAGAGGCCATAGGGAGGGTTACTGGTCAGCCTATGTTTGACTTAGTACTAATCCATATACCATTGACCTTGTACCCACAACTAGTTGTTTATCATTGCCTTGAAATAATGTTGCAAGTACCTACTCCCTCCGTCCCAGAGTAAGTGTCCACCTTTTTTGCATGTTAGCACGAAAGAACTTTGAGCAATAACTTTAGATTGATTTAATTATCTTAATGAAAATTTAAAAATTGTTATTGATAGTATATATAATGGTGTCTAAGAAACAAGTTTTATATTTTCATTATGATAATTAAATCAACCTAAAGTTATAGCTCAAAGTTCCTTCGTGCTAACATGCAAAAAAGGTGGACACTTACTCTGGGACGGAGGTAGTATATGTTAAATGTAGCAGACTGAAAATAAGTTACTGAGTATGAATTTCAATTTGTAATATGAAGTGAACATTTGGCTATAATGATATGTGGTATCACCCTTGGGATAATGCATTTTTCTGAAAGTTGAATACTGGGTCGCCAATGTCAAAATTTGACCAATGCGTTTAGCATGGCACTTTGCGAGCCTCTTCTTCATTCTTGGGATGTCAGAGTTTCTTTCTGATTAAGCTAACAAATTGATGTCACTCCACTTTTCCACTTCTTATCGTGAAGTAAAGCTCAGACGATAAATAGAGGATACTGGAGTTACATATAGATGTATCTCATACTCTCGAACATAAAGAATGAAGTTCATATTGTAGTTAGAGTGTCTGCTAGGGAAACTGGATTCCAAGCTGTGCAGGGTAGAGGGTTTTTATTTAAGGCTTTATCTTTTACATTTGATTTGTGTATTAACTTCTAGACTATTACCAAATTGCATATTAGTGCCTTTTCCTTTTATAACCATTGGCTCCTGCCACAATGCATGTTTTTTTTAGTGTTTCACTAGTAAATCACTACATATTTCTTTGAAAACGGAGGCAATTGCATTCTTCACTGTCATTTGGCTGTGCATAATATTTTAGCCATTCAATATGGAAACTACTTTTTTTTTTTTTTTTTATAATAGTCCCTCCGTTCCTAAATGAATGTCCATTTTCAATTTTTTTTGTCCCAATAGAAAGTCCTTTTTGTATAAAACTTCATCTTTAAATGTTTCTTTACCAATATTTTTTCACTATTCATTTTATACTTACAAAACTATGTTTAGAAGTAGATAACATGAATATTTATGCATCATTGTCATTTAATTGTCTACAAAATTACAATTTTCAGAATGTCGCCTAAATGATATTTGGACTTCCATTTAGGGACGGAGGGAGTTTGTTTTACCACACCTGATCTAGACTTAGTTTAATTATCCACCAAGTGTCTGCTCCTATTATATTTAAAAGACATATTTGGATTGAAAATCAAACAAGATTGTTTTAATACTAATCTCATCATTCCTTTCCCAGTTTCTTGTCCTCTGTTATTACTCCCCCCGTCTCATTTTGTTTGGCCACATTTGACTTTTGATGGTCAACACAAGGGAACTTTGACCAAACACTAAAGTCAATAATCATCCTAGTGAATTTAATTTGTTATCGATAAATCACTTAGCGATTTATCAATAACAACTTTTAGAATTCACTAGGATGATTAATTTGACATTAGTGTTTGGTCAAAGTTCATTTTTGTTGACCATCAAAAGTCACATGTGGCCAAACAAAATGAGATGGAGTATTATTTAATATGTTATATGTTTAGGAATCTAGCACCTTCACCATTGGAATTCTTTGTTGTTTGGTTCAGATATGGGCCATGTCAAACTCCTACACTTGGATTTTGCGTGCAGCGGTACCTGCAGATTAGTACATTCAAGCCAGAAAAATTTTGGACTGTGTTTCCGT
Organism: Campanula takesimana; assembly: GCA_026119855.1. Classification (NCBI taxonomy): domain Eukaryota; kingdom Viridiplantae; phylum Streptophyta; class Magnoliopsida; order Asterales; family Campanulaceae; genus Campanula; species Campanula takesimana. Next base: position 37,013 of record JAOWBW010000793.1, on the reverse strand, counting down.
ACATAATAAAAAGTGGATATGAACTAAAGCTTGAATGGGAGCGTAATAAGCTGTTCGACGCAGATGTGAGGGTTTCTCTACTTTTAATTACTCCCTCCGTCCCGGAGAGTTAGTCCCTCTTTTAATTTTATGGTCAACTTAATTAAACTTTGACCATAACTTTGTAAAAATCTAGTAATCCCTATGCAATTTTAAAAATTGTTATTGATTCACTATTAGGAACACTAATAATAACAATTTTTAGAATTGCAGGGATAATTGAGTTTTCATAAAGAGTTGATTATAAAAGTCAAAGTGGGGATATGTTTCTGGGACGGAGGGAGTATATCACTATGGATTTCGCTGATTGTAGGTTTCCTAAATCATTTGCTGTTGACATTTATAACTGCTCACAGGTTGCTGAGATGTTCCGAAAGTTAATTGTGGAGGATGAGGTTGTAAAAGTTACGGGGATATCAGAAAAACAGGAGAGCAAAACTCGCCCTTCTGGTCTTAATACAGTGAATCTTCTCAAGGTCAGGAAAACTTGAGCATATGGGGTTCATGGTACACACTATTCAATATCCCACCGTCCAAAAATGATCATCCCATTTGACTATTTAAACTTCTTAAAACACTTGCTTCACTAGCCATGTTTTGTTTATGCACGTTTAAGCCCAAATTGTAAAATGGGAAGAACTTTTTGGGACAATGAGAAATGGCAAATGGGAAGATCATTTTGGGACGGAGGGAGTATATCTATCTTCCTAGATTCTGGCTTTCTCTCTCTCTCTCTCTTTTTTTTTTCTTTCACGATTCATGACGCCGACCAATGTTTATGGTTATTTAGAGAGAAATATTAGTAATATTAAATAATACTCCCTCTGTCCTAGAGTATATGTCCACCTTTCTTTTTTAGTCTGTCCCATAGTATATGTCCACTTAAATGACAAAGAATCTTTACTATTCCGCCCACTCATTCTCTTTCCTACTTACTTTTTTACTCACAACACCAATCAACTTACTATTCCCTCCCACTCATTCTCTCTCATACTTTACTTTTATACTCACAACACTTACATCACTTTCACCATTTCTTAATCTCCGTGTAAATGAGAGGGTGGACATATACTCTGGGATGGAGGGAGTACAACATTTATTAATGAAGCTGGACAGGTAGGTAAAAATAGAACTAAAAATGCACCCCCCTCCATCCCAAAATAAATGTCCTATTTGACTTGTCAATTATTTTGAAGGAATGTGTTTTACTTTATTGTATATTTTTTATACAATAGCCTTTGTAGATGTTAATTGTAACTACATCTCAGCCCTAACTTTTGTAGATGTTAATTGTAGTCTTTTTTTCCGAAAAGGGGACGGTACCTCCCTAACTTTTATTAATAATAAAAAATAAATACAAAACATGGTGGGGGACATACATGACAACCTCTACCACCAAAAATGAGATAAGTAAGGCGAAGGAGTCCTTACACAAGTTGTATGGTCCTCTACACAAAAAGGGGGAATCTGTATAGGTCCTATTACAATCTAGTAAAAAAAAAGGAAATACATATTTGAAAAAAGAGACAATTTATTCTATTTCTAATGTAAGGAATCGGAGCTTTATCAAGCTTATATGAGCCTTTTCAATCATGAGGCAGCTCTTTAAAGCTATAATAAACTAAGTTCGTCCTTTTTGTCGTAGCCACGTTAGCTAATCCATTCCATCTGCAACTTTGTTCCCTTCCCTGAATATGTAAGTTAGGCGAACTTTGATATTGCCCATAATTCTCTTGAATGAGTTGATCTCCCTAGTTTTGGTAGATAGCAATGGAATTTTGAGAATCCTTGGAGCATTGCTTGTACTGAATCAGCTGAAAACTTGGAACCCATCCCTTTCTGCTTTTTCTCATAATTTACGAACGGACTTGCCATTATCTTGCGATTTTTGTCCGTTGAGCCTTTCTGATAACTGTTTCATTTTTTGTGTCTGTTTTTTATTTCCATCCAAACAAAAGATAGGAATGAACGAGTTAGCCTAGCCATTCAACCACTAGGGCTTGCAGCTAAAGCCTTGTATGTTTACCTTTTTTTTTGTCTTTATAACTCTCTTCCTTGATTGGAATGGATACCGCTTCTTATTTCGGGTATGGTACTCTTTGGGTCTAGCCTTCTTTATATATGCGCAGACAGACCAGCTATTTGGTCGAGTTTACATTTCTAGAAACAAAAAGAAAATCATTGAACAAGTTTGGAAAACATTTGCAGGAAGTTTGGGTATCAAACTCTCTACACAACCTTTTGAAGGCCAACCTTATTCTTCCCCCCCCCCCCCAACACATACACACACACTCTTGGTTCAGGTCATAAGCAGGGTATCTCAGTACAGAAAGATTGTGAGATCTACCTTTCAAATTTGGGCTGTTTATCTTAATTTATCGGTCCAACTTGATCAGCAAATTTGGGATTCACCATTTTGATTGATGCATAATGCTGGCCGAAATATTGGGGGGGGGGGGTGTTAATCATTAGCAAGAATATGGGGAAATGAATATAGATTGGTGATAATACTTCATCTGTCCCAAAATGAATGTAAAAAAAAAATCCAGTTGTAATTTGTAAAGTAGAAACGAAATGGTTACTAAAGGCTATTAGTTTCCGAAATCCTCAAGGATCAAAAAATGAGACCACTCACTGTTGGTATATCTACTCAGATAACAGCAAGGACGTATTTCATTAATTTCCTATATACTCACCAATCGGTCGAATTTGTGCTACTACATGTACTAGATAGGCTAAAGCATGTCAGGGACTTTCATCCTCAACCAGGAATTTGACATCTAATTTGGATTTTTTTTTTAATCTAACCTGTAATTTCCTGAGAGAGCTTTTTTATTACTGCAGTGAAGATGTGAACAAAGTAAAAAAGATCAATAACTAGCTTATGTAGGCTTTGTAAAGAACATCCCTAAACCACAGCTGTTCTGCCAGTCAGTCATTGTATCTAAGGTAAAGGCCTACAAACTCCATCCTTTCAGCCAGTGGGGTACTGCATCTATAGGAAGTTGCAAGTTGATTAAGTAAAAGATTGTAAGTGAGAAGTTGGGAGTTCATAATGTGTCCAATGCCTCTCATCTCTGGGGACTAGATTGCAGGGTCATTGCTTCCTCCATCTCAAAAGTTTAGTCCATCTTTCCCTTTTGGTTTGTCACAATAATTAAAAAGTAGCCTCATCTTTAAAAAAGGTTATTTTCTTTGTGCAATTTGAAGAAAGTACAAGCAAAAGTTACATTTTTACAAAGTTTTACTTGTCAAATAGGAATTATACTTTTGGACGGAGAGAGTATATGGTAGTTAACGTCAGTGTTCTAAATTACAACATGTCATCAGTTTGCTAAATCTGTAAGAATTTTTATTTATTTTTTGCCGTAACGTGGTAAAATTATAGTATTGTCTACAAAATAATTGTGGTTGTATCCCTTTTCTACTCTTTTGTTTCAAGTGCCCCTACTATACAAATTCGAGTTTTTACTTGGCAGTCTTTCTCAGACCTGCATATGACTGATGTAGAGTTTGAATTATTTTAACCCAAGAATTATACATTGACAACATTGTCATAATTTGTTTACTCTACTCGCATTTTCAAATCCAAAAAACTGGGCATGACAAGTTTTTCATTGTCTTTTAATGATTTAGGTTGCCTCGAGTGCATTAGGCTTTGGACCTCATTTGGCCATGCAGTTGGCTGAGCGATTGTACACTCAAGGTTTTATCAGGTTTTCCTCTTTTCACTTACCATTCCCATGATAATATACAGTTATACTTGCAAATTGTTCAGATGGTTTGATGCTACATTGTGATGCTGTAGAGAACACTTCCTAATATAGCAGGGCTTATTTTGTGTATGCCTTTAAGTTTACTCATCCATATGTTTTTTCCTTTAAACTTAAATCAGCTAATGTAAACCAAATAGACTTTTTCATGGAGGGATTTTTTTTTGTGCTTCTTAGATCTTTAGCTCACTATGTTGGTTAATTCCTGAACGTCAATCAGAGTTTTCCATATAAAATGACTCGAAAATCATTGTGAACTTCTTTGGAATAGAAATGTAGTTCTCGTATACTGAATCATTTCTGTTTAACTCTTGTCGAGTGTCTCTAGTGTATGCCAGACCAGATATAACAAAATAGAATTAACTTTTGAATGTTCAGACGGACCAAATTAATTAAGTTATTAAAAAAGAGGCTAATTAATATTACTAGAACAATTGAAGAGTGACCTCACTCTAATCGATATGTTAGAATCTTTTAACAAATTTGTTAATTGTTCAACCAGAGAAAGGCCAAATCCAGTTCAGAGAGTTAACCTAGTGACTTCAAATGCCTTCAAGTTAGTCAACTTCCTCAAATTTAAAACTCAGATCTATACATCTGGAATTCTCCCCCAGCCCCACTATCCTCCCGCCGTCTCTCTCACTCTACAGTTTCTTGCATTGTCTCCTTCCCTCTCATCTCCAATGTTTTCGTCTTCTCCGATCATCTCTTTCTGAATCCGGCCTCCTTCCACACCTAATTCCGGTGACTTCAAATGCCTTCCTCGTTGGGGGTCCGTTCACTTTGAAAATATTAACGCGACTGGAAACCGGCCATCTAATCTTGTCCTCCTTTCTCTCTCTCTCTCTCAAGATTTAGATCTAGATTCAGATTTGTGCATCTGCGCGTGAGTTAGGTTTCTGGTTGTGTGCGCGCTTCTAGTTGTGTGTGTGTGCATGTGTACTTTTATGATTGTGTGCGCGTCTCTTATTGTGGGTGTACGTGTGCTCGTTTTTGTGTGTATGTGTGTGTGTGGGTTTGAAAGATTTGAGGGTTGGTGGTGGCTTAGAGATGGAGGTGGCTTTGATGGTTGGTAGTTGCTTTGATGGTAGGTTTAGGATGCAGGAGATGTAGGTGGATGATGGTTTGGATTGGTGGTGCTTTTGTTGTTGGTGGTGGATGGTGGAAAAAGAGAGGACAAAGATGATTAGAGAGGGAGGGGATGATGGTTTGAATTTGTGGTACTTTTGTTGTTGTTGGTGGGTGGTGGAAAAAGAATGGGAGAAGAAGATGATGAGAAAGGGAGGGGAAAACTGAGGAATTTTCTAGAACGGGGGGGGGGGGGGGGAGTGTAGCTAGATTCCAAGTAAAATGTCACTTTTTTGCCCTTAAAAAACATGTGCATGACACATGTTCGAAATTTTTAACGAAAGTTCAATTTTTAACCACTTTTTCATTGAATTGCAACAAAAGTTAATGTGGGAAAAAGAGGGTTGCGAAAAATGAGACGTTGGTAGTCGAATTGCAACACTTGGTAAAGTTCAGGTAACTAACATTCAAACTGCCATGTATAATGCATTTAAATCCAGATAATACAGTTAGAGTGCCACTTATTCATTGAGTCATGGTTGATAATTTGTTATTTTAATTTTATTTATTTACTTGTTAATTTTTTATCTCCTGATCTTGTACCAGCTATCCACGTACAGAGAGCACAGCATACCCTTCATCATTTGATTTTAGGGGCACACTTGGAGCTTTAGCAAATAATCCAGTATGGGGTAGTTATGTACAAATGTTACTGAATGATGGTTATCATAAGCCTCGATCAGGAACTGATGTAGGTGATCACCCACCCATTACCCCGATGCGCTCAGCTAGTGAGGATATGCTAGGATCAGATGCTTGGAGAATTTACCAGTATGTCTGTCAGCATTTTCTTGGCACCCTTTCTCCTGACTGCAAATATATAAGGTAAACGCTTCACCACTCATACCTATTACTCCCTCTGTCTCGGAATAAATGTCACAGTTGACAAGTTAACATTTTTAAGCTTTTTGTTACGTTTCCTTGATTGCCCCATTCTATTCATATGCACAGAGTAGTTTTTGCTCATAAAACGGCTCCTTGTAGTTCTCATGGCAGTGCATTGTTTGTGTCTACTACAATGGGTACTTTAGGAAGAGCACCAAACTTTATATCCTATTTTTAGAAATGCAACATTTATTTTGGGAAAAACTAAAATTGAAATTAGGACATATATTTCAGGACATAGAGAGTACTTGTCTAATTGGGATCAATGTTTATTTCATTTAAGGACATACTCCCTCTGTCCCATACCAATGGGCACTTTTGGTCAAACTAACTAGAAGTTTGATTAGCATTTTATGCTAAATTATTAAACTCCATAAAATTTTTTAAAAAGTTACTAAATTAGTAATAGAAACATTATCAATAACTATTTTTTAAATTTTTATGGAGATAAATTATTTGGCATAAAATGTTAGTCAAAGTTCAAGTAGGTTTGACCAAAAGTGCCCATTGGTGTGGGATGGAGGGAGTATGTTATTCAAGGCATTTACTAGAATATCACCCATGTTTACTATTCCCTTGGTCCCAAAATGAATTTGTTCCAAAGAGTATCCATTTCTGATGAAGTTACTAAATTCTTCTTTGTGAACTGTTTATATCCTGCATTGCACTTATAATGACTTAAAGTCATGATTAAGGTTATTTATGTATATCTGCTACGAAAGTGCTTAAATGTCAATTTCCTGTAAAAATTAAAAATGGACACTCATTTTGGGATGGTGAGAATAACATTATCTTGCTAAAAATGTTGATTAATGCTCGACTTGTTTACAGGAGGAAGATCGAATTTTCAGTGGGTGGAGAATGCTTCCATTGTGCTGGGCAACGTGTTACAGTAAAAGGATTTACGGCCATTATGCCATGGTTGGCAATACATGAGACAAATATTCCTCGTTTGTAGAAGGGGAGAAAATAGATTTGTTGAAAGTCGAGTTATATGAGGTATTATATTCAATGAGCATTCTTTAATGTTTGTTTTATTGACAGTTGCTGGTGCATATACCCATCCTGGAGGCGGGTATTGCCTACTCTTTTTTGATGTCTCATTGGTTAATATCGAAACACCTTGCATTCAACGGATTGCTTTCCTTGCATCTTTATTACTAATGTTTAAAATTATTCCAGGGGAAGACTTCCCCTCCAGATTACCTGACAGAGAGCGAACTGATATCTTTAATGGAAAAGAATGGAATAGGCACAGATGCATCCATTCCTGTACACATTAACAACATCAGTGAACGCAATTATGTAAAGGTATGTAATTTCTAAACTAAACTAATTTAATTTCTAAACGATTTATTTGTGTGATATGTAATTCACCCTGCCGTTAAACTGCAGGTGGAGGGAGGAAGGAGGTTGGTTCCGACGGTGTTGGGTGTTAGCCTAATAAGAGGCTATCAGTGTATAGATCCAGATCTCTGTTTGCCTGATATACGCGGTTTCATTGAGCAACAGATTACTCTGGTTTCTAAAGGTCAAGCTGATCATGCTCTTGTCGTGGACCATGTACTTGAACAATTCAAGAGGAAATTCAGTTTCTTTGTTCAGCAGGTATATTTTGTTTTACAATGACTTAATTTTTATTTATTTTAATGTAGGATGAACATTTTGTCTTCCTTGTGATCTGGCTCAGTATCCCAAGATCCATTTCGGAGAAAGGATTTTGGGTGTTCTGTCCTTTCAGGTCTTACAAGATGCAAGCATACTTTTTTTTTGTTATTTATTAGTTTATTTTCATTATCGATGAAGTGTAGTGTTTCAATCTGTCTCCACTTTTGAACATATTATATAGTTTCCCCATTAATAATCCCTTGCTCCTGTAAACAATTAAAAGTTCCCATTTGCTGATCTGTGAGGTCTTCTCAAGGGGAAACAACGCAAAGGAAATTTGTTGAAGTAAACTTAGACAACAGAAAATTTCACATGCATCAGAGCCATTCCTCAGGATAACACAAAGACTTTTTTGTTTATTTTTTTTTATAATTATTTCTAATTATTCCTCGTGCTTTTTTTTTTTTTTTCCTTTGTCAAAGATAATGTTTAATAGCATTCTAAGTCTCATTGGTTTTCTGTGTGCAGATAGAGAACATGGATGCACTTTTTGAAGCTCAGTTTTCTCAGCTCTCTGACTCTGGCCGATCTCTTAGCAAATGCGGAAAGTGCCTGAGGTACATGAAGTACATCTCAACCCTTCCATCTAGGTTGTACTGTGGTACATGTGAGGAGGTTTACTATGTGCCTCAAAAGGGCACAATCAAGGTAAACCCCACTTATTTTGGCCTAGCAACTTGTTCTGCTACTGCTGGCTATTATGCCATCATTTAACCTCTTTACCATTCTATTTTGTACTGCCCATTTGACCCAAATTAATGTCCTTTTTTATCCTTCTCATTAAAAAGGGAGATTTTACTTTACCTTACTAAATTTAACCCATAGTTGGATTCTTGTAACTATTGTTTTATTTCTTAACAACCAAAGTAAAGAGAGTGAAAGAAAATGCGTTGGAGAAAGAGTGAGTGAATTACAAAAACATGCACCAAGGAATATAATTCACCAAAGAGATGAGACAGAAGTATGAAAAACTAAAGGTAGAATCTGATGAATAGGAATAGAAGCATGTTAAATATAGAAAGAGGACATTTGTTTTCATGACATACCGAAAAAGAAATGAAGTTGTTTAATTTGGGATGGCGTAAGTACACGTGTTGCATGTTTTATATGTATATTGCTGTATTTCTGTGGGCATACTTTTGAAATTTCAATAGTGAGTGGCTCTCTTCAGAATATGACTGTTTGACTGTTATTATATACACTTGTTTCCAGTACGGGTAGCAATGGTTATCCATGGCTGTTGTGCGTAAGGAATTACAAAGCTTTAAACTATTGTATTATTCATTAAATCTTCATGAATATTGGTTTTCTGAACCAATAAATTGGAATTCGTTGTGGTTTTGTGTGGGTTTTTGAGGCTTGCAGATTCTGGTGAGTATAGTTCATGGAAGGGGAAATAGTTCTGGGGCGGGCGGATTGAAGAGATGTGGTGGACGAGAAATAACACTGGATGAAAAAGGAAGATTGCGGTGGGAGAGAGTTATCGGTTTAGTTGTTAAGTTAGAGAGAGAGAGAGAGAGAGAGAGAGAGAGAGAGAGAGAGAGAGAGAGAGAGAGAGAGAGAGAGAAACAGTGTAGATCGTAAAAGCCAGAGTTTAGGTCTTGGGTCTTCATATGTATTGTTTAAATGTTTAGAAGGGTGCTGCAATTTGGCCAAACGTATTGGGTGGGCGCCAAAATTAACCCTTATTTTTAGTCAACTTTGTCTCTTTACATTCTGTTTAAAAAGTCACTTGAATCACAGTAATGCTCCTGTAATCTATCTTAGATGTTCTTTCTTCAATGTTTCACCTTTATGCACTTCAGTAAGCTTATTTGGCACTAGTGGCGAGCACTACGAGTGTCCACATGAAGGGTTTTGTTTAATTTGAATTGACATGTGAGTCTAATGCTACTCTTTCATATCACATTTGATTAAAGATAGATCATTAGATTAAGTAGTACGGCAAATCCAGTTTGTCACCATCTTTCATCTAGACTCAGAAAATGATAAGGATGCAAGATAGGTTGTTGCTGTTTCTTTGTTTGGTTCTTTGTGCTTCACCTAACCGTTTTCAGGATTTCTTTTTATATACTCGTATTTGTTCTTAGGCTTTTGTTTCAAAACTTGAAAAGATAAAAAAAAAACCATTATATGTTGGCACGGATTGATCATTAATCATTATATAAAGTTGTCCAATTCTCATACTGAGTGTACAGAGGTGTATTTTTGTAAGTCTTTATTTTTTTTCCCCTGCCAGATATATTGATCTCCGAATGAAAATGTTATGCTCAACTCTCCACCTTCCTTTTACTTTTTTAGTTGTCAAAAGTCAATCAAATAGTCTCCTTATGCTTTTGTTTTGTTTTGTTTTGTTTATAGCTGTATAAAGAGCTTACATGTCCTCTAGACAACTTTGAGCTGTTGATTTTCTCCTTGGCGGGTCCTGAAGGGAAGTCATTCCCTCTCTGTCCTTATTGTTACAACAACCCTCCATTTGAAGGTATAGACTCATTATTCGGTACTTCAGGCAAGCTGGGAAAGGGAGCGGGCATGCCTTGTTTCCTCTGTCCCCACCCCACGTGTCGCCATTCACTGGTTTCACAAGGAGTATGTGCCTGTCCAGAATGCAACGGGACCCTTGTTCTTGATCCAATCAGTGCTCCTAAATGGAGGCTTTATTGTAATATGTGCAATTGCCTCGTTTACCTTCCTGAAGGTGCTCATCGAATAAGCACTACCGGGGAAAGGTGTCCAGAATGCGAGACCAATATATTAGAAGTTGACTTCAATAAGAAGTCAACGCCTTTGGAGGGTGGGGCCACATTGCATCGCGGGTGCATACTATGTGATGAGTTGCTGCATTCGCTTGTGGAGATGAAACATGGGAAGTCGTTTTTCAAACGTGTGGGAGGAGGAAGGGGAAGGGGAAGAGGGAAAGGTAGAGGATATGGAAGAGGAAGAGGAAGAGGCGGCGGCAGAAAACAACAGGACCCCAAAATGAGTTTTCGAGATTTTTGAACATGTATTATACTCCCGCCCTCGTGGAAAGTTAGTCTCGTTTAATTTTTGATGGTCAACGCATGTGAACTTTGACAAACTTTTAATGTCAATCTAATTATTTTTGTGAAATTTTAAAAATCATTATTAATAAATTATTTAGTGTGTTGTCAATAGTATAACATTTAATTTAACTATGACGATTAGATTGATATTAGTGTTTTCTTGAGTTGGTTAATTAATAATTAAATGAGACTATTTTATGGGACGGAGACGTTTAAAGATTGATGATGGGTTGTAAATTCCATCTGCTTCTCATGCATCTTCTTGAGTAGTTATGAGGTAGCACAAGTTTGGGAACATTTTCTTGTGAATCCTTGTGCTGATTTTATTTGGACTTTGCCATCATTGTTCTATTTTTGTTTTTGCATGGAATTTCAATGGCAAGTTTTTTTTACATTTACATTGTGCATTGATTTTTTGCATTTCCCTTTTACAGTTAATTCAAATATTCTTTCTCCCAATTTTGTCATCTTAGTTAGTTGAAACTCGGGATTACAAAAATACGGAGTATTAACTTTAGAGAAGATTAAGGCATCTACGAATAGGTGTCTGGAAACACAACTAAGCATGAATATTAGTTTAAGTTGCAATTAAATGAAACTACACAAATAACATTACAAATCAAATCTACTCTCTGTCTCACTTTAATCTACAAAGTCACAAAAAAATTGTTAACTTCATCGCATTTGAGTAAAAATATGCAGAAATTTGATTATAAAAACTAAAACTATTGATAAATATTGTTAATGGTGAGTCAATAATAATTTATAATTTTATTTCTAGGATAAGTAATATATTTTAGACTTTTGGTCGAAGCACTTAAAATTGACAATTTTCTTTTGACTTCGAGACAGTGGAAGTATCAAGTATTAACGTCCTACTCAATTTTCATCAAATAAATTAATACAATCTACTCCGTATTTGTCAGTTCCAGATGAAGAAAAAACAAGATATTAGGAAAACCGTGTTTTTTAAAATGACGGTGACACTTTTAAAAATAATTGTAAATTATTTTATAACAAGTGGTGACATTTTTGTAAACAACTCGCACTTGTTTTAAAAGCGCGCAGTGATATTTTTGTAAATAATTGAATTTACTGAACACACTGGGACTATTAACACACGATAGACACTTTTTAAATTACCACCGGCAAGCTTTAATACACGCACGGACACCCTTTAACACTATTCTTGACACTTATTATAAATTGACAGTTTCAAAGTTTAAAAATGTTACTCCCTCTAGTCCAAAATAAATGTCGCTTTTGACATTTACACAATTTTTAAAGAAAGTAAGTAAAATACCAATATTGCCATTATTTTTGACTTTCATGTTTTGTCTCCCTAAAGCTGTTTTCCCCCATTGGAAGCTTCGTTGCCCCATTAAACGTGTTAGAGGCAATGAGTACACAAAGGATTCTACTATTTGCACAAATTATGTACCATTAAAATAATGTGCAAATAACTTAGAAATCTTATCCATTTTATTTACATTATTACCCAGATACTACAAGTAGTATTATGAACGTTTTCATTTACAATTACATTTTGATCTGGAGTATTTATTTTTTGTTTATTTCAAATATTTACATTTTAAATTATAAAAACTCATTTAAATAAATTTATTATCATAACACTGAAGTTTAATGGAGTAAATAGATTTATCTAGCTATACAATTAGAGTGCTATACAATTAGGGTGCAAGTATTGTTCATGCCATTTAACTTGGATACAATTGTTTTCAGCATAATGGTAACTATTTTAATGAATGTATTTTTTTTATTTATACAGTATTAATTGTATTATAATAAAATTACACAATTGTTGCATTTTTTAGAGGCGAGATGACTACATTTTAATAGACAAAATAAAGAAAGTAAGATATACTTTTATTTAAAATATTTTACATCTGAGCCCCCTAAAATTCTATTTAGACGATACTCCCTCCGTTTCATTTGAAATTGCAAAACTTTCTCTTTTAAGTGTCGCACTTAAAATTGTAAAATTTCAAAAGTTAAAATATATTACATATTATATATTTTAATCAATGAGACTCACTTTTTATACTCATACCAACAAACCCACTTACTATTCTCTACCCTACTAATAATTCTCAAATCACTATCAATACCCACAACATCTTAATTTTATAATGTACATCATACTCTTCCTTAATTCCCGTGCACGATTTTTTTTTTCAATTTTAAATGGGACGGAGTGAGTAATTTTCGAATTTAAACTTTAATAATGAATAATTTATTACAAAAATATTTGAAAGTAGAGAAAGTTGTAAGAATGAATATGTTGGCCCTACTAATTAATTACTTCCTCCGGTCTAAACTATACTCCATCCGTCCTAGCAGAAGTGAGATTTCTTTCCCTATTGATCCGTCCCACAACAAGTGAGACTGCCAAAATGGAAATATTTTAATAATTTATATTAACTCTATCCCTCTATTTAACCCCACTCATTATCTCTCTTCAATTTTCACCACTCAATTTATTCAACCAACACTACTATTTACCCTACTCATTCTCTTTTCATTTTCTACCACACATACTCGATTTTGGATTGGAGAGAGTATTCATTTATTTCATTTGATTGATTCAATTAAATAAATAAAATGTATTACGTATATGATAAGAATTATTTTCCCCTTCTCAAAATATTTGTAATAATTTATTATGTAAAGTTGTAATGAAGATAATTATATAATGACACATTACTTTAATTTGTCTTACTCCTTCAGTTTCAATTTTCAAAGTAAATGTCGTTTTAAGAGTTAAAATTGTTTCAAAATACTTGACTTTTTTTTTTTTTTTTTTTACAATTTTCGAAAAATCTTTGCTATTGTATATAATTATGCGCTTATTCATTAATTGTGAATTATCTCTTGTATAAATATTAGTTACCGGGCAATGCTAGGGGCACAAAAGAAGTATATAAAATGATGGATATAAAATGAAGTGGCGATATTTTATTGGTTGCATCGATTGTGGACCCGCCACACTCTAATTAAAAGCACCAATAAAAATATGACACATCATTTTGTGAGCCAAATTTTGTGAAGTTTTTTTGTGACTTTATATTTACCCTTAGTTACCTAGATACTCTCTCTGTCTCAAAATACATGTTGTTTTAAACTTTTTCACACATATTCATAAGTGAAAGAGGGGGTAAATTGGTCATACGGGAAAAAATTATAAAACCCTCATCACTTACCATGTTAATACATAAGAGGTTAAGAGGCCTCTGCATAGCTTAAGATTTTCACCTATTTTTAAGATGTGCTTAATTAATTAAGAGGTTTTATATAACCTAACCAAACAAGCTTAATTATTTAATCTCTTAAAATGTTACTAATTAAGAGCTTAATTAGTTTACCAAACGGCTCTTAGGCTATTAAATGTTTGTGTAATAGATAGTTTACTATCAATAATAAGGGTACAATTAGTATACAACAACAAAAAAACTTTGAAAAATATGTTGTGGTATAGACACTCAAAACCAAACAGATCGCAAGAATAAATCACGCAATCCCAACAAGCAAGAACGATAAAAGAAGCAAAAACAGTAAAGAGACACAAAGAATTGTTTACACAGTTCGTCAATATTTTTGACTACGTCTGGGGGCACTACCAAGCCAGGATCTTGCACTATAATATGTTAATTTTGAGTTACAATGAGTTATGGAGCGCAACCCTGCTTAAATACACAACATAGGATGAGTCCTAAACCTAAACATATGAGAATTCTCGAAATCGTGCACTTTGCCGAATTCATGTCGCGGCGACCAGGGGCCCGCTTACCTCCTTCGCCAAGAATCTGATTCTTTCTGTCAAGACCAGGCGCCCGCTTGCTCCTTACGCAGATTTTCTTCTCCTTTTGTCTTTAAGATCTCTACTCCAACAAAATAGTAAAACGACAAGTATTTAGAGACTAGTATTAACTCCTAATAAATGACATATTTTGAGACAGAGGAAGTAGTTAAATTCTTTCATATTATTTAAAAAATATATTAAATATATTTCTTAATATTTGTAAAAAGTTCAAAATAAAATGTATTTTAAAATGAAAAGAGTAATAGCTATTTTTATAAAATTTAATGAAAAGCCGAAAAATATTTAAACAAATGAACTTAGTAGGAGAAGTAGTAGTATTACATTAGAGAAGTAATTAACAAAGGAGTAGGGTAGTAATCATCTGGCATGCAACAAAGTGCTCTCTATGCACTACATTTTGGGTGCGACGGTCACCAAGATACTTTTTACTGAAAACAAGAAAGTAATTGTGTAGATAGAAAAACAATTGTGCAAATAGAAATTCCCTTACACAAATTAATGATCCACAACAACTCTTAATAGTCAATCGACACTTTCAGATTAATTTTTCCAACCAATCAAATTTAAATCACATCTTCACGCATGGATGTTGAGTTTTGAAGTGTTCAACGTTGGCCAGAAAATCAAGAACCTGGGAATAAAAGTTGAGTTTTAAATCACATCTTCACGCATGGATGTTTAGTTTACCATGGCTGATCATCCAAAAAACCAAAATTGAATGCCTCCCCGTGACTTTGATTAGAATGTCGAAATCACATGTTTTTCAAGAGAAGACCAAATAACTGGAAATATTATATAAGAAAATGAGAATCGCGGTTATGTTAATCTCAATTAAAACAAAAAAAGCAGAATATTCAGTTCATTCACCCATTCATGAAGAAGTCACATTAGGAGAAGTTGATTTGAGCAATGTGGATGCATATTTAGCTGAAGAAAATGATGATATAAATGGAGTTTGATTTAAATCTAGAGCCTCTGGATGAAATAGAATTCTCCTCACATGAATTTAATGAAGATGGAGGTAATTAGTGTTTGGTTTGTGTTATGCTATCATTTATATTCCGATTGAAGGTGATATTGAGGCATTTAATATAAATGGTTTTTAGTGGTGACATGGAAGAAAGGATATGACAAAGAAATAAAAATTTAACTAATGATGAACATTTATTTATTTACACTACTCTGTCTCGCCTTTATGTTTTGATGAAGACTCTTTAAATTCATCATTTTCCGTTAGGTTTTTGACTAACTTCATTAGTTTTGAGCTTAACTGACTAACATATATTCTAGAAAGGGAAAAACAATGATTCTGTAGTGCTTGTTTCATATAAGACAACGAGTCTCATACGAGATTACCTCCCCAGAATTTGAGTCTCCTCTTGAAGAATCTGTGCCACCCCAAAGAGAAGTACGGCTTGAGTCTTCCTCTTTCTTTCCTTTGTATAGCCTATGTCTTGATGGATATCCCACTAGCTTGAAGCTCTCCTACAGTCATCAATCCCAGGGACTTGTTAAAAGATCTTGACATGATAACGGCAAACTCAATGATTTTGTTGGCGGATTAAGCGTGCGGGGCTGCAAGCTGTTCCAATGCTCGAATCTTTTCTTTTGTCATTGCTGTGAGATTTCGATTGCTTGCAATGTGAAACCTCTTTGTGAAGCCAAGATGCGATTCGCTGTGTGGTTCCAACTTTGGTGCGGGCCCCGTTTCAGGTCCCGCAACTCAAAAATTGAAGTACAAGTCTGTTTACTCTTTTTTTTTTTTGCTCTGATCATCAATTTGAAATTCGTTAATCCATCCGATCTGATAAGGCTCATAGCACTCCCGCGAAGCCAAATCGAGGGTTTTAGGTCAATTTTAGGGTTTAGACCGGTCAAAAGGGTTTGTCGGGGGGTGCGAGATCGGGATGTCTACACTTGCCTTCTTCCATGAGAATCTCGAAGAACCCTTCTTGGGTGATACCTTTCTAGCTTGTCATAGTATCTTTATTTCTTCTTTTCTTTTGTAGGAGGAGGAAACATGGAGTACTTTCCATTTCCTTGGTTGTTGAAGGCTATGGCAATGATGGAGGCTTCCTTGCTAGTTGGACCTTTGTTGTAGCAAAACCCGCTATCCTTCTTATTCTATTTCTTGTGTTTTAAGAGGTCGTCAGTCCTAATGCGGGATTTATGGAGCTCATTAAAGCTAAGTAGTTACCCGCGAGCTTATCTTGGAAGTCCTCATGAAGACACTCAAGAAAGATGTGAATTTGTTCCTTTAAGTTAGGTCTATCCATAATATCGGTGAGTTTAAGCTCCACCTTCTAGCAAAGTCGGCAAAGGTTTCACTTGAGGATTCTTTTGTTTGCTCAAGATCCCTCCTTATTGGACGGTAAGTGGAGTTGTCCTCGTATTGTTTTTGGAAGAAATTTCAAGCATTAGGTCAATTGATTCTAGTAGTCAAAGGGAGTGACACGCACCAATCCCTAGCCACCCCCTCTAGAGTTTTGGGAAATCTTTGGCCTAAAATCGCGTCATCCACACCCATAAGAAGCATGGCCCAAGTATAAGCTTCTACATGAGTATGAGGACAAGTGGTGCCATCAAACTTAGCAATATCCGAGTTGCAAAATGTGTGTGGAAGCTTGGTCTTAGTGTTTCTCCCTTGATCTTAGTGTCCTCATTATCATCGGAGGAGGAAAAAGTAGAGGAGTTGGAACTAGAGTCATCCTACTTCCTTGAACTTTCTTAGCATTGGATTCCTCATCTTTGGAGGAGGGTTTATCAACTTTCTTCTTTTCTTTCTTATCCATCTTGGTTTTCAATTCATGGAGTTCGTCAAGAAAGGTTTGCATGTTGTGATAACCCAAAAATTTAATAAATGATTCATTTGGGATTGTATTACTTGGGTGGTAAATATTACTCAATTAGGTTTTAGATAATTATTTGGCGGCCGGAGTATGATCGATTAGTATTCGATTTAGTATGATCGATCATACTAATCGAATACTAATCGATCATACTTCACATGTATATATAGTCTAGCTAGTAACCTAGAATATAGTAAAAATATTAGGCACAAAATATCTTTGGCGCCCCGAAGTATGGCGGAACAAGTTGATGGGATTAAGGTATAATATTGTTTGTCTTTATCAATTTTGATGAATAGTATTATGAGTATAATAGTTACATGCATGAAGATAATGTATTTTTGGATGACAACAGCTAGGAAGTAAAGCAAGGAATTAAAGGAGAGTTTCATTATAGAATATAGAGATTTGGTTCATACGGTTTATATTTAAATTTCTTGTTCAAGGAACGATTTGGATTTATTTGGCTATCCGTTATTAGTAGTTTTGAGGTAAGAGAGACTATACAGTATTGATTCCGTGTCAGTTAATCACGTGATTATTCTTTTCATATCCGTCCTATCGTTGTGCTCTGTTTTATTGATACGCATATTGATTGTTCCGTCAAATTTGATAATTGCTTTGATATTGAAATTGATTCGAAAAGTATTAATTGTATTGAAAGCATGCTATGTGTTTTTATTCTCAAGAAACGAGATTTGTTATATGGAATGATCTTGATGTGACTAATTTATGTGACGGTCGCAGTGGACTTTGTTATTGTGTTGGTTCGACTCTGAGTGCGGGCGCCAACAATTTAGATTGAGTTTGTGTATGATTGTTAGACCACCGGACCCGAACATAATTAGTGCATCAAACTGTGAAGTATGATCGATTAGTATTCGACTTTTGAAAATTCGAGTCTTATTGGTACGTCCATATTTATAATTTCATGGACTATGTTATTTGATAATTGTAATCCTTTGGCTTCTGTGATACTGTGTATCTCCTTTCTTACTGAGCCCCCTAGCTCACTCCCCTCCATTTTTAGTTTTTCAGTTGACTGTTGATCGAGGTTCGGGATCAAAGAATTGGGATGGATCAGTTTATTTTGAATTTGGGGTGATTTGTGAGATTTTGTACATTGTTTAGAGATTTTGAGATATAATATTTTGGGTTTTATGAACATTAAGTTTATCGAAAATTCGGGTCGTTACAGTTGGTATCAGAGCCTGGTTTTAGATAAAGGGAATAAGAACTCTGATATTGAATAGTTTTGGGTACTTGATATTAGACTTTTGAGCAATTTAGAAAGACTGAGTTTATTTTAGAGTCAACTAGTTGCTTTTGTTATGGAGGATTTCTGGAACAGAAGCCAACGGATTTGGGAGATGAAGCTAAAAAAAAAACAAAATCGAGGACGAATTCCTTTTAAGGGGGAAAGAATGTGATAACCCGAAAATTTACTAAATTATTCATTTGGGATTATATTACTTGGGGTGGTAAATATTACTCAATTAGGTTTTAGATAATTATTTGGGTTAATAGAAAAAAATAATCGAATTGAAATTATATTGGGTTTGGCCCATTAGTGGGGTATTAGGTTTAATTTGTCATTAATCACATGTATATATAGTCTTGCTAGTAACCTAGAATCTAGTAAAAATATTAGGCACAAAAGATCTTTGGCGGCCGAAGTATGGCGGAACAAGTTGATGGGATTAAGGTATAATATTGTTTCTCTTTATCAATTTTGATGAATAGTATTATGAGTATAATAGTTACATGCTTGAAGATAATGTATTTTTGGATGACAGCAGCTAGGAAGTAAAGCAAGGAATTAAAGGAGAGTTTCATTATAGAATATAGAGATTTGGTTCGTACGGTTATGTTGAAATTTCATGTTCAAGGATCGATTTGGATTTATTTGGCTATCCGGTATTAGTAGCTTTGAGGTAAGAGAGACTATACAGTATTGATTCCGTGTCAGTTAATCACGTGATTATTCTTTTCATATCCGTCCTATTGTTGTGCTCCGTTTTATTGATACACATATTAATTGTTCCGTCTAATTTGATAATTGCTTTGATTTTGAAATTGATTCGAAAAGTATTGATTTTATTGAAAGCATGCTATGTGTTTTGATTCTCAAGAAACAATATTTGTTATATGGAATGTTCTTGATGTGATTAATTTATGTGACGGTCGCAGTGGAATTTGTTATTGTGTTTGTGTTGGTTCGGCTCCGAGTGCCGGCGCCAACAATTGAGATTGAGTTTGTGTATGATTGTTAGATCATTGGACCCGAACATAAATAGTGCCTCGAACTGTGAAGTATGATCGATTGGTATTCGATTTATGAAAATTCGAGTCTTATTGATACGTCCATATTTATAATTTCATGGACTGTGTTATTTGATAATTGTGTTCCTTTGGCTTATGTGATAATGTGTTTCCCCTTTCTTACTAAGCCCCCCAGCTCACCCCCTCCAGTTTTAGTTTTGCAGTTGACTGTTGATCGAGGTTCGAGACCAAAGAATTGGGACGGATCAGTTTATTGTGAATTTAGGGTGATTAGTGAGATTTTGTACATTGTTTAGAGATTTTGAGATGTAATATTTTGGGTTTTATGAACATTAAGTTTATCGAAAATTCGGGTCGTTACACATGTCCTTGGCATGACACTCTTGTTCATAGGCTACGTGAGCCTCTTGGTCAATGATTTTCTTGTGGAGCTTCTCAACGATATCCTTAGCTTCATCGATATCATTTATTTTCCAGCCATTAAGTATTGTCAATGTCTTCTAAAACTAGTCTTTGAGGAATGGGATCTCGGTAGTAACGGATGGAAACAAATGTGTTGGGAGAGTGTTGGGCGAGATACTTGCGATTCGAACGAACCTAGAAGTGTAGAAACTGTGTTAATCCCGTATTGTTGCCTAACAAGTCAGCTGAGTAGGGTGTACATGGTTTTAGCATGACCAAACGGGAAAAAGCAAACAAACTGACAACCATCACAGGAAGGAAACGTACGATTTTAAAGCCTAATTTCAGATCGGATAGAGGTTAATCTGATTTGGGGTTTCTACCTTATATCTTTGAATAGTG
The DNA here is from genome assembly GCA_026119855.1 of Campanula takesimana. Classification (NCBI taxonomy): domain Eukaryota; kingdom Viridiplantae; phylum Streptophyta; class Magnoliopsida; order Asterales; family Campanulaceae; genus Campanula; species Campanula takesimana. The sequence continues at coordinate 16,699 of JAOWBW010000793.1, read as the reverse complement.
GATTCGTCACCCTAGATTATGTGCCCCTTGTATTCCACATGTATTGCACTCCCCAAACGGACAATTTGGGCAAAGGTCCCTTATTTTCATCGGAATTCAAAAACCAAACCTAGTGACCCTGTGAGTATTTGTGTTTTTTGTAAGATAAAACATTATGAATTATATAAGGTACATTCCGAAGGGACTTTTCTAAAAGGGAAATTCGTCATAGTGTAGACACCCCGCCTTGGACCGCTCACCCCGATTGCACATTTGATTTTGTGTTTCTCCCTATTTTAAGTGTTTCTCGTTAGTTCTTGTTACTTCCGTTAAGTTCCTGACTCACTTCGTTAAGTCCAAGGACCAAACTGGATAACGGTGCTGACTTTCTAGTCCATTCTGTTATTTTTTCCATTTCCAAGGCGCGCGCATCCTCCCTTTTGGACCAGAGGCGCGCGCATCCCGCCACCAAGGCAGGAGGCGCGCGCACCTGGGCGTCAGTTACAGATTTCTGTCCAAGAATCCCTCCCTTGCTCCTTTTAACAGGATTTGCCCGGGAAACTGACCTTTGTGACTTGGTTTTGGCACCAAAAACTCACCTTCTTCACCTATATAAACACCTCTAATTCACCTTTGAATGGGAGGAAGATTTTAAATCATTAACCAAAACTATACACAAATACTTACAAGGCATTTTCCTAAGAACCTTTTGAAGGAGTTCTTGAAGTTCTTTGAAGTTATAGGTAAAAGACTACTCTTTTCCCTCCTTTTCAACTTCATCTCTTTTCTTTTTCTTTTTCTTTAAATCAAAAGTGCAATCACCCAAACATTTTGGGACATGACATCAAAGACTACTTCACTTCATTGAAGCTAGTCACGAAGTCTGATCAAAATCTACATCTTTTCTGGGCATTCTGGTTCCTGATGGGGGAAGCGTGCGCCTTTGGCCTTCTTGGCCTATGGCGCGCAGGGCCCACATCAAGGACCAGAGTCGCCCGCTTCCTGATGTTCTTCCTGTTCTTCTTCTTTTTTCTACATTAATCATTTCTGTAGGGGTTACAATATACATTCAGGACCAGGGCAATCCCCTGAGTTCAAAGTCTGACAATCTGACAGGTTTGCCCAGAAGCGGGCGCCTCCCACAGACTCTGCGCCATGCGCGCGCATCCACAACACAGGCCAGAGGCGCGCGCTTCTGGCCTGTGTTGTGGGATGCGCGCGCATGGCGCAGAGTCTGTGGGAGGCGCCCGTTTCTGGGCAAACCTGTCAGATTGTCAGACTTTGGACTCAGGGATTGCCCTGGTCCTGAATGTAACCAGGGCAATCCCCTGAGTCCAAAGTCTGACAATCTGACAGGTTTGCCCAGAAGCGGGCGCCTCCCACAGACTCTGCGCCATGCGCGCGATCCCACAACACAGGCCAGAGGCGCGCGCTTCTGGGTGGTTTTCCAGAAAAGGGACAGTTTCAAAACAGAGCAGAATGATTGGGGTGTGGGCATAGTTGCCTGCATTATGGACTGATTTGGACCTCTTAACTGTTTCATTTTGTGTTTTGTTTTATCAGTCACACGGGTGACTCGAGAGTTGTAATTACGTGCTTATTTGCTTTTCTTTAAAAAAAAAAAGTAAAAAAATGTTTTGTCACATGTTGGACCTCACACTACGTGCACAATCTCCTATAAATTGCTCACTATCGAGTCGCACAAATTTATAACCCCAAACCCATCGAGGTCCGTCCTAGAGAGTTTCAAACTCCACCCGACCTTGACTCCCTCGAAGCGGTAAACCTCAACCCGTGGCGTAGTTCATGACTACATGCCGGGGGTGACCTTAAGCCTCTCTTTAGCCGAGCACAAACCAACACAATTCTAGTTAGGGTCTAACACTCTGTGACTGAAGTCGGTTTCCATGTGCCGAGATTTCCCTAACTAATGTCTTCAAAACATACATGCCAAGTGGTTATCATGGACGAAATAAAACTCCGTCCCCAAGTGGTTATTATGGACGAAAATAAAAACCGTCCCCGCATGTATGCTTTACTACATTAATTTAGTTTAATCCCGAATGTGTAGGATTCACAAGCGTGATGGAATCCGATGAGTATATGGGACCGCAAGATGGTCTATATACTAGTGTGATGATTCCATTATTTTCTTAGAAACTCAAAAGGGACCCCATCCCTCAAACTTATAAAAAAAAAGAGTCTTTTCTTATGTGGCTTGAGTCGTGTGCCCAATGTGTGTTCTAAGCCTCTTTATGGACCGAAAGTGTTACTCAAGACTGACAAGGGCCTCTTCTACAATATAGTTTCAATTGGTACTTACAGAGTCTACCGGGATTCAGCGAAGCAGTTAGTTCGTGAAGTGATTATTCCAACAGCTCCAATAGGAACCATGACCGGCAGCAGCAACACCATGTCTCTCGAGCAGCTTTCAGCTATGGTCCAAGTGCTCCAAGATCAAGTCTCTACTCTTAATAAGGAGGCCCAGAATAAAGATGACCTTTGGCAATCCCACCTCGACAATCAAAGGGAGGCCCACGAGGCCGAGATGGAGCAAATGAAAGAGAATCTCACCAAGCTTTCGAGTGGTAAAGACAAAGAGAACAATGAAGAGTCCGAGTGGACTAAGGGTTTGTTTCAAAGCCCTTATGTTAGTGCCCATACCAAGAAAGTTGGGGAACCGAGCACCAAGAACAATGAGCACAAGATGGTTGATTCAATTATCGCTTACATAGATCAACGCTTCAACGGCCTCAATGTGGGGAAGAGTCCTGACACGCGCCTTTATCAGTCCTCCATTCTCAGGAGCACCATGGCCGATCTCCCCGACAAGTTCAAAATGCCCGACATCAACAAGTTCAAGGGCAAATCTTGTCCCATGGCACACATCGAGACTTACATTTGGGCTATGGTACCAAAGAAGGTATCTCCCAAGGTTATGGCACAATGCTTCCCTCTTATTCTCGAGGGGGCAGCAAAGGATTGGTATGCAACTCTCCCTCTCACAGTCCGATTTGATTGGGACGCCGCTATGCTTGCCTTCAAAAGTCAATACCAAGGCAACACCACCCACAGGCCAACCAAGAAAGAGCTCGAGAACACTACTCAAAGGGACAATGAGTCCTTCATTGACTTCACGAGAAGGTGGAATGAAAAGCTTGCTGAAATTGTCGAGAGGCCTAACACCAAGGAGCAAATGGACATCTTTCTTAAGTGTCTAAAGATTGATCTCCGCACCCACCTAAGTGGGGCTTGCTATGCCGATTTCTTTCAAATGTATGAGGCGGGGATACGAATGGATGAGTTGCTTAGAGAAATCAAGAAAAGTGCTCCTAGCCTCCGTTACAAGGCCGCTTCCAACTCTACAAAGGAGGCTTCAGTTAATGCCGTCACTACCGACAAGGGGAATTACAAAAGGGTTCCTCCACCGTAAGGCAAGAAATTTCAAGATGATCGTGTCTACACGCCTCTCCAAGGGATGACTATCACCGAGGCCTTTGAAGCTCTCAAGGACAAAGGGCAAGTTACTCCTCTCCAAGGGTACAAACCCAAGACAATGCGTCCCAACCATGCCTACCACAAGCATTGTGACTACCACCAACATAGTGGCCACACCACCGAGGAATGCTTTGTCCTCTTCAATGTCTTCCAAGATCTCATAGACAAGAAAGAGTTCATAGTGCCTAATGGCGAGGATGTCAATGTAATAGAGGTAGGAGAATTTGAGGAGACCACTCATTCAATCCCAATTGTGAATGAGGGCTCCAATATTATAAATATATTTGACAATTCTTGTTACGTTGTGACTTACGATGAGGTAATGAGGGAAGTACTAGAGAATAGGAAAAAGAAGCAAGATGGGAACGTCAACATGCTAACTCGATCCAGACGAGTCATAGCAAGCAACCCCACTACTTCTTCACCAAGCACCTCTTCTCAAAGACCGCAAGCTCGTGACACTCCCGAAGACCCTTTATTGGTTCAACTCAAGAAGACTCAAGCCAACATCTCCATTTGGGACCTCATCGCATCCTCAAAGAAGCACATAGATCTTGTCATCAGTAATCTCGAAGACACATCGATCTCTCCCGATACAACTCCCGAAGACCTTACGGCAATGATAGGTCACATTCATTTTGGCAATGTCATCACCTTTGCCGACATGGACCTTCCACCATTTGGTTCCAACCAAAATGAGGCCATTTATCTCAAGGTGAGAGCAAGGGGGAGACTTATTTGAAGAGTCTTGGTTGACGGTGGTTCCGCACTCAACTTGATGCCCGGCCGAATCATGGGCATACTGGGGCTTAAGAATTCAGACTTTAAGCCTTCTACTCAAGTGATCCGAGGTTACGATAGCACTGCCCGCACAGTTATGGGTATGGTGGAAATAGACATTGAGTTTGGGAGCATGGTCACGTCCGTCCCGTTCCAAGTACTCGATATACCTTCTTCATTTAATTTGCTCTTGGGCCGACCGTGGATACACAGTTCTAATGCCGTCCCTTCGACTCTCCATCAGTGTGTGAAGTTCAGAAATGGGGATGAAATAGTGACCGTTATGGCAGAAAACGTCACCATCCACAGAAAGGGGGAACCCATTCACCAAATTCAGCATGGTTTAGCAGACTCTACCCTCTCCGGCGTCTCAATCAACGCCATTGAAAAAGAAGGGAGAAACGGATCATGGATCCTTGGCAATCACAAAGTCCTCCGCATGATGAGGAATATGAATTACTTCCCTGGTTTAGGCCTAGGGAAATATCAACAAGGAAGGATGCAACCTATTGAGGTTCCTTTTGTTAAGAACACGTTCGGTTTGGGATATAATCCTTCCAGAGATGACTTGAAACACGAACAAGCCATCATGAATGAAATGGCCCGAGCCCGAAGGGAAGACCGTCATTATGAGATTCCCAATTTGAGGCCTTACCGCAAGACACTGAATGGATACTTTGTCCATCAAGGGGAAGAAGTTCTGTACGTAATCTTTCCCGAGCCATGGGTTAACAGCAAGGGCATCAGAAGCCCGGTCTTGAAATCTTTGCTGACTGCGAGATTCAGAAACCCGAAGGGGAACCAACTCCTATGTCTCCCCGAGAATGGTGGGGGAAGAAAGTGACCATAGAGTCCGAAACATAGATTACCGTGGGGGAGGAGTTGACAGATCTAGCCTCCATGTTCGAAGAACTCGCCATCATGGATAAGTGCCAAGTCAATGCCATCTACGACACCGACACGAGAAAGGAGACTATCAGTGAGATCCAGCCAAGCTCCAAGCCAATCAACAACTGGTATTCTACGAAGGGACCCATAGTATCTGAGGACTTCTTGGTCAAGAAGATGGGTTGCATCCCGCGCAAGGTCACAAAGGAAGACGTGTTCATATTTACTTTCGAGTCCGAGTGTGTTTCCGATACCCTCACCCAAGAGGATATGGAGGTCATAGCCGAGCGTGTGTTCCCTTTCTTTGTTAATGAAAAATTTGATCTTTCCGAGTACCCCGAGATTGCAAACATCATAAATGATGAATTAACTAATAACGAATTTAATGAACTAGTTAATAACGATTCAAATAATGATGAAATAGACCACAAAACACAACATACTTAAATGAACTTGCTCAACAGGTCCGTAGTCGTGGTGAAAATGGTCCAGGGGCTGACAAAGAATTGCATGTTGTTAATCTGGGTACCGACGAAGAGCCGAAAGAAACCAAGATCGGAAGCTTCTTCAAAGGGGAAGAGAAAAACAGATTGACTGCACTGCTCAAAGAATTCGTGGATGTATTTGCATGGTCATACAAAGACATGCCGGGTTTAGACAAAAGAGTCGCGGAGCACAGAATTCTGATCAGAGACGATGCTAAGCCGACAAAGCAGAAACTCAGAAAGATCAAGCCAGAATGGTCTCTACAAGTCAAAGAACAGATAGAGAAGCTTCTCAGTGTGGGCTTCATAAAAGTTATTGAGTATCCGACATGGCTAGCCAATGTGGTCACAGTCCGAAAGGCTAATGGCAAGGTCCGTGTTTGTGTGGACTTCCGGGACTTGAACAAAGCTTCTCCAAAGGATGACTTCCCACTACCCAACATCGACATGCTAGTCGACTCCACTGCTGCCTACGAGATTCGCTCATTTATGGATGGTTTTGACGGGTACAATCAGATTCTCATGGCTGAAGAGGATCAACACAAGACTGCTTTCACAACACCGTGGGACACCTTTTGCTACACAGTTATGCCGTTTGGGTTAAGGAACGCTGGGGCTACTTACCAAAGGGCCGTGACAGACTTGTTTCATGACATGATTCACAAAGAGATCGAGGTCTATGTGGACGACATGATCATCCACTCGAAGGGGACCAACGGTCAACATTTGATCGATCTCCGCAAGTTATTTGAAAGGCTTTGACAACACAAGATGAGGCTCAATCCCGCAAAGTGCACTTTTGGGGTCATCCGAGGCAAGGTTCTTGGTTACATGGTTACAGAAAGGGGTATTGAAGCAGATCCTTCAAAAATCAAGGCAATCATTGACATGCCTCCCCCCAAGACACAGAAAGAGATCAAAGTTTCATGGGCAGACTTCAGTACATCAGTCGGTTTGTGCACCAGCTTACTTCCATGTGTGAGCCAATCTTCAAGCTGCTCAAGAAGAATGTGGCTCTAGAATGGACCGACGCTTTCCAAGAAGCTTTTGACCAAGTGAAGCATTACTTGACATGCCCCCCAGTCTTGGTTCCACCTCACAAGGAGAAGCCTCTTTTGCTCTATCTCACAGTGAACGATGAAGTCCTTGGGGCTATGCTAGCACAAGAACAACGAGACTCCACAAAGGAGAACGCCATTTATTTTGTTAGTCGCCGATTTCAAGGAGGTGAAAAGAACTACTCCGTCTTAGAGAAGTCATGTGCAACACTGGTTTGGGTTACTCAAAAGCTCAAACATTACATGGAAGCCTTTCCAATCAAGCTAGTAGCAAAAGTGGACCCGCTCCGTTACATCTTCGAGAATCCTTTCATGTCAACAAGGATAGCCAAGTGGTACTTCATGCTCTCCGGCTATGATATCACTTACGTCACACTCAAATCCATCAGGGGGAAAGTGTTTAGTGATCAGCTTGCTGAATTTCCGTGTGACGAAGTGAAGGGGAGGACTAACAGTTTCCCGACGAGCACTTGGTTTGCACTACAACCGAGGAAAATAAGTGGCAACTCTTTTTCGATGCCGCCGCCAACAAACATGGTTATGGGATAGGAATGTTGCTTGTCGATCCCAAGGACATCTATACTCCAATTGCCATCCGTCTTGAATTCGAAGCTACCAACAACATTGCCGAATATGAAGCATGCATAGCGGGGCTAGAAGCGGCCCTAGAAAGAAATGTCACAGAGGTAGAAGTATTCGGTGACTCCCTACTCCTCATCAATCAAACATCGGGTAAATGGCGAATCCAAGACCCGACCCTCCAATAGTATGGTCAACACCTCGAGGAATTGGTTGAACAGTTTTAAGACATCACGTTCAATTATTTGCCAAGAGACAAGAACCGCTTTGCCGATGCTTTGGCTACTATAGCCTCACTGGTTGAGATGCCCAAAGGAAAAATGGTGAAACCCTTCAAAATTTCAAGAAGGACCAGTCCGGCATACTGCATGAACATTGAGATCAACGAAGTCCAAGATAACCCCCCGTGGTACACTGACATCATGAATTTTCTCAACAATGGCACCTTTCCCGAGAACAGCAATGGGAAAACCCGAATAGCACTACAAAAGCTAGCCGCCAGATATGTGTTGATTGGAAACCGAGTCTACAAGCGACATCATCAAGGGATCAATCTTTTATGTGCAAATGAGACCGAAGCTCAAGAAATCATGCACGAAGTCCACGAAGGCGAGTGTGGGCCCCACATGAATGGGATTATGTTAGCCAAGAAGATACTCCATATTGGTTACTATTGGACCACGATGGAAAGAGACTGCATCGAGAAAGTCAAGAAATGCACCAAGTGCTAGTTCCATGCTAATCTGCAAAATGCTCCACCTTCACAACTGTAAAACATGACCATACCTTGGCCATTATCTTGTTGGGGCATAGATATCATCGGAAAAGTCCATCCTACAGGGAGAAACGAACAGTCATTCATCCTTGTGGCCGTGGACTATTTCACAAAATGGGTCGAGGCACAAGCTTACCGAGTTCTCAATGCCAAGAAAGTGGCTGAATTCGTGAAGAACAACATCATGTGCCGGTATGGTATTCCTCACGAGATCATCTCCGACAATGGCTCTCACTTTGAGAAATAAATGGATGCACTTTTGGTTAACTACATAATTACCAAACACAAGTCATCCCCGTACCGCCCCCAAGCCAATAGAGCGGTCGAAGCAGCAAATAAAATGATCGAGGTCATCATACGAAAAATGGCTTCAACCGGAAGGGATTGGCCTGAGAAATTACCACTAGCATTGTGGGGCTACCGCACCTCAATACGGTCAGCAACGGGAGAAACCCCGTACTCATTAGTTTATGGTTCTGAAGCCGTACTCTCAGTCGAACTCGAGCTTCCTTCCCTACGGGTCTTACTCGAGAACCAAGTCAACAAGGTTGACTGGATGCAAAGTCGATATGAGCAACTAGCCCTACTCTTCGAAAAGAGGTTAAGAGCATTTGAACGCACAAGGGCTTATCAACAAAGAATGGCAAGTGCTTTCAACAAAAAAGTGAAGCCTCGAAATATCAAAGTGGGAGATTTAGTCCTAAGACAACATCCTCCCAATGCCATGAATCCCCTTGGGAAATGGGGACCTCGATGGATTGGTCCTTACGTGGTCAAGAAGATACTAAGCGGCGGTGCAGTTCGACTCGTAGACTTGGATGGTGATCAATTGCCAAAGGAGGTCAACCTCGACAAGCTCAAGAAGTTCTACGCTTAACAAATAAAGACCATTCTTAAAAAAAAAAAAAAAACGCTCGCTAGGTTGAAAACCCGCAAGGGCGGCCTAGGCAAAAATTAGAGCACGTGCAAAAAAGAAGCCCGCTAGATTGAAAACCCGAAAGGGTGGTCTAGGCAAAAAACAGGGTGCACACAAAAAAAAATGGTCTTCATTTGTTTGAAATACGGAGACCGAGCCTCTATACGAGAGGAACGTAGGCAACCTTCGGGTGCGGTCTAAAACAATAATTTTTTACCCAATCATGTTGTAACAAGATGCAATTTTTATTCAATCATTGAACTATTTTAACCATTACAACGGACGATGTCGAGCAATAAAGACATAAAAACATTAAAACCTAAACAAGTGGTCTATTTAATTGCAATCTTGGGGTACAAAGAAGATTCTAATCTTTCTTCGGTTTGGGAACCCATTGCTTCTTGCTATAGCCTTTGACCTTCTTAGGTGGGGGCGAAACACTCTTGGAACCACCAAGGCGAGAGAAGATGCTAGGACGGGACGGAGCTTCATCAACAACCTTCCCCTTCCCTTTGCCTTTGTCAAAAGAAGCCTTGACGGGGGGCTTTGTATGGGCGTTTCCACACATAAGGAGAGTGGCCCTTGCCTTTGCCCTTCTTATTATTCGGAAAATATCGTGGCCTAGGGGATTCAACACGAACCTCCGGCCTCGAAGATGCAACAACAACATCGTTAGGCCTCCCCAAACGATCAAAGACACTCGGGCGTGCCTTCACAATGGGGACGGACTTCACTTGCTCACCTTCGGGGACGGACACTTTCACCTCGAAGGAAAAAGTCATGGGGGCCATTCTTGACTAGAATTGGAGGCTTAAAGTGATGAGAAGTAGTGCAGAATATTGCTGTGTGACCAAACTGGTCGAAATGGGTTCAAATTTATAGCTGTTGGAAAACCCAGTTTAGAAAAGAAAGGGGCTGTAAATCAGCAACCCAGACGCGGGTGCCTTCCCCTTCGAACCTGAAACGCGCGCGCCTCCCATCTCCATTGCCAGATGTGCGCGCCATTGACAGATGACAGAACAGAACAGCCCTTGTCAGTTCAGCAATTGCCCAGGCATTTCAACGCCTTCAACCTGCAATCGGTTCAGAATCTACAGCAACAAAGCAACATTCACCCGCAATAAGTGGAACACTTTGGGCACACATTTTGTTTATAAAGAGTCGACGCCTAAGATCGAGTCTAAATAAAACATAAAAAATGTAGATAAAATAGCTAGGATTGTAAATACGTGCTAAATGTTATTACATGTTAAAAATAAATTGTTCAGGCACTCATCCTCCCCGGTTTACTCTGAATCATCACCAGCAGCACTGTGCTCATCCCCCTCATCACCACTCTCGGTCTCTTCATCATCATCATCAGACTCTTCTTTAGACTCCTCAACAACGATCTCGTGACGAGCTCTCTTTGGCATTCTTGCCGATGAACTAGCACCTCCACAGCTCAAGCTCCTACTCAGTGACTGCCTAGCCGACTGCATAACCTCATCCACATCAATGGCCGCATCTCTGCAACCTCACCCCATACCACGGGCACCCGAGCCATGCCTCTAGCAGCTCCAGAAACGGTCCCTGCAGCCTCCCTGGTCAGATTAGCCATGTCTCTACACAGCTCCAGGACTCTCTCCTCCAGATGGCACAACCTGCTCCGCATCCCCTTGTTCTGGCGGCCTATATGCCTATAGGCAGCCACGGGTATTTGTCACAGCAGAAAAAAAAAAACCACATAAGTGTACTGAGATAAGACAGACTAGAACAGAAAAGTGGGCCGCAATCAGAAACGTGCAAGAAAAGTAAAAGTCATACCACAGCAGTCTGGGCCGGAGGCTCCCTCTCCGGTGACATCGCCTCCGGGACAATCTCCCTCTGCTCATCAACAATCCCAAAGTTCGAGTATGTATAGTACGAAGGAGGCAGAGAAGGATCAAAGCAATAGCCCACCCCAGTGGGATAGAACTGCGCAGAGATCGAAGGGGCAGGCTGTGTCCCCCGAGGATCGGCATACATAAAGCCCGGCATCAGATGGTTCGCCCGAAAAAGGCCATAATCCTGATAAAGATAGATGAAAGGGGTAGAATCAACCCCTGCCATATACATAGCCCTATCATCCTCAGACAGTGCTCCCCAGTTACGAGGACAGAAAGGAGGGAACTCCGAAACCGCCGGCCTAGGCGGATTATGCTAATCCACCATCTGACTCCCATGTTGCCAGTATACTCTCTCTCCTAAGTACATAGCCATGCACTCCATCGATCTCATCAGCAACCTAGAGCGAGTGGGTAGCAGAGTATGCTCTATGACACCATATATCGGTCTCCAAGGGAACAATGACTGAGACACAGACTCAGGCCTCAGACCATCCAGATATTGCCTGGCTAAAACCAAGCCAATGGGGACAGTGCCGGTCTTCACATTTCTGGCCTTGTAAGACCACCTAGCACAATCAGGATACAGGGGCTGACCCAATCCTGAAGTCCCTCATGCCCAAAATGGCAAAATTCCACAGCTGCAAATAAAAGCAAGGGTAGAAATTAAACACAGTTGAAAGTACAGAAAAGACATAAATCTAAAAGGGCAAAACAGTAAATGTACCTCCCAAGCAAGAGAAAAGTCCGTGATCGAGCTCCTAGTCGAACGACTAGTCAAGTTCATGCCATGATAACAAGCAGCCAGACCCGCTGCACCCCAGTTGTACTGCGCAGCCTGGTCCAAGTCTATGAGGAGGTCCAGCAGGGACAAGGCCGTAGAACATCCCCATTCGAAAAAAGGGTGTGGGACAAAGCGTACCAGAAAAGCATCGGGCCACCACCTCAACCCTGTCAGTGGTAACTCCCCGAGACTCATCCTCAAGGACTCTAAAGTAAGCCAGAATCCTCCCCCAGGTCACTCGGGAGTTGTTCACCACAAACTCGCAGTCGACTAGAGCCAACAACTCAGCAGGTGTCCTAGCAATCCCGCTAACATCACAAGGGACCGGCACCCCAGAAAAAGGCAAACCGGTCAGAGCCATAAAGCCAGTCGGGGTCATAGTCACCTCCCCCATCGGCAAGTAGAAGGTGTGAGTGGTATCCCGTCATCGCTCCCTCAAGGCCTGAATCACATCAGGATCATTCTTCAACGAAGGCAGACTGGTAATGAAAGGACCGAAAAATGTAGCGGCCACCCGAGTCTGTACATTCTCTGGCAGTTTCCTCCATACGAAAATGGGCGCCTGAGCCCCACCTCAGATCTCGATCAAATGGTTCCACCTCTGAAAGGAAACAAGAGACAAAGAAAAATTTGTCAGCATAACGGCTATAAAATGGCCAAACCCAACATGAAGATATTCAATATGACAATGGCATAACGTGCAAACAGGTGTGTGAACATGCAAACGGGTGTCCAAACATCCTCTTCACAACAAATCAACAAATGGCAACAACATGCAAAGCATGATCAAAAGGGTTACTGCAGCAGTATCACAGACAAAATGGTACGACCCCAGAATGCAAAATTGTCAAAGAGAAGGCAAAATTCTTACCAATCCCGCAGAAACGAAGTGGGAAATATGAGTATGAGACTCATAAGTAAGCTGCCTTGGGTCCATGGCCTCAACCCCGACCTCGGCTTCTTTGCCCATGGGCATCTCAAAAGGGGGAGTTTGATGAGAACTCGACATGATTTCTTGCTAGATTGGCCTCAAATGAACAAAGGAAACGTTTTGGGATGATTTCCTCGCAGAATTTTGACTCAGAATATAGAGAGTTTGGGCTATTTTTGAACTTGGCTCGAACAGAATGAGCAGTTTCTGAATATATATGCTGAACTAATGCGCAAGGCGCGCGCCTCCCGCTATACACTTGGAACGCTGGCGCGTCTCACATCAACTGCCAAACGCGGGCGCCTCTCATGTCCACTTAGGCCCAGGTGCAAGTTCCCATGCAGGAATAAATGCATCACATCAATGTTCATTTAACTCCCATCTGAGTTTTCAGCTCCGCCTTGGGGTATTTCAAGTACAAAAACTCCGCAACGGGCACCGCTAAATCCGACTGTTACAAAAGTCAAAGGCAATCTTGAAATTTTCCCCGGTCTGCGGTCAACTGTACCCGCACCTCACAAAAGTCAACTGCAAATGCTACTCCAGTCCCTCCAAATTAGCAGGCAGACTTTCGAGTCCCTCTTCATCAGCAGGCAGACTTTTGAGTCCCTCTACATCGGTAGGCAGACTCTCCAGTCCCTCCAAATCAGCAAGCAGACTTTTGAGTCCCTCTACATCGGTAGGCAGACTCTCCAGTCCCTCTAAATCAGCAGGAAGACTTTTGAGTCCCTCTACATCGGTAGCAGACTCTCCAGTCCCTCCAAATCAGCAGGCAGACTTTTGAGTCCCTCTACATTGGCAGGCAGACTCTCCAGTCCCTCCAAATAAGCAGGCAGACTCTCGAGTCCCTCCACATCGGCAGGAAGACTCTCCAGTCCCTCTAAATAAGCAGGCAGACTCTCGAGTCCCTCCACATCGGCAGGCAGACTCTCCAGTCCTTCCAAATCAACAGACAGACTTTCGAGTCCCTCCACATCAGCATGCAGACTCTCCAGTCCCTCCAAATCACGTCAGTCCCTCCAAATCAGCAGGCAGACTTTCGAGTCCCTCTACATCAGCAGGCAGACTTTTGAGTCCCTCTATATCAGCAGGCAGACTCTCCAATCCTTCCAAATCAGCAAGCAGACTCTCGAGTCCCTCCACATCAGCAGGCAGACTCTCCAGTCTCTCCAAATAGTTGGCAGACACTCGAGTCCCTCTACATCGGCAGGAAGACTCTCCAGTCCCTCCAAATCAGCAGGCAGACTTTCGAGTCCCTCTACATCGGCAGGCAAACTCTCCAGTCCCTCCAAATCAGCAGGCAGACTTTCGAGTCCCTCTACATCGGTAGGCAGACTCTCTAGTCCCTCCAAATCAGCAGGTAGACTTTCGAGTCCCTCTACACCGGCAGGCAGACTCTTCAGTCCCTCCAAATCAGCAGGCAGACTTTCGAGTCTCTCTACACCGGTAGGCAGACTCTCCAGTCCCTCCAAATCAGTAGGCAAACTTTCGAGTCCCTCTACACCGGCAGGTAGACTCTCCAGTCCTTCCAAATCAGTAGGAGACTCTCGAGTCCCTCTACATCGGCAGGCAGACTCTCCAGTCCCTCCAAGTCCTCTATACGGACTATAAATTTTGGCCACGGTGGGCCGATTTCTATCACCGCACCCCTACTATCAGCAAAAGCCGCTCACACAGGGAGCGCACTCCTATCTCTTGTAATTTCAAGATTCTTGTTTTAATCGAGTCTTTGCTTTTTTCCTGGTGATGTCCTCGGCGGATGTTTTGTTCTTTCGTCGACGCGTTTTGCTTTGCAATCCACGTCGCGAGGGGCTCTGTAGACACCCCGCCTTGGACCGCTCACCCCGATTGCACATTTGATTTTGTGTTTCTCCCTATTTTAAGTGTTTCTCGTTAGTTCCTGTTACTTCCGTTAAGTTCCTGACTGACTTCGTTAAGTCTAGGGACCAAACTGGATAACGGTGCTGACTTTCTAGTCCATTCTGTCATTTTTACCATTTCCAAGGCGCGCACATCCTCCCTTTTGGACCAGAGGCGTGCGCATCCCGCCACTAAGGCAGGAAGCGCGTGCACCTAGGCGTCAATTACAGATTTCTGTCCAAGAATCCCTCCCTTGCTCCTTTTAACAGGATTTGCCCAAGAAACTGACCTTTGTGACTTGGTTTTGGCACCAAAAACTCACCTTCTTCACCTATATAAACACCTCTAATTCACCTTTGAATGGGAGGAAGATTTTAAATCATTAACCAAAAACTATACACAAATACTTACAAGGCATTTTCCTAAGAACCTTTTGAAGGAGTCCTTGAAGTTCTTTAAAGTTATAGGTAAAAGACTACTCTTTTCCCTTCTTTTCTACTTCATCTCTTTTCTCTTTCTTTGCTTTAAATCAAAAGTGCAATCACCTAAACATTTTGGGACATGACATCAAAGACTACTCCACTTCATTGAAGCTAGTCACGAAGTCATCTCCCTACATTCCAAACACCCTTTTTTACCCCCTTTTATCATCAAGAATAAGAAGAACATTTCATCATTTATGTAGATCTTGATCAAGCAAGACCAACTTTAGTTGGGCGAGATGGGTGTTTAAGTACTTCCCATCTCGTAACCTAACCCCCGAACTTCATAACAAAGAATCTCTGTTTCGTAATCAAACTTAGGCTATAAACATTAGGTTTTTCTTATGTTCCTCTAAAACATAGGTGGCGACTCAAAAACACAAATAGAAATCCTAGGGTAACACACGTGCTCTAGCCAAGCCGTGGCCCCCCGGGGTATCTACACATAGTCACAAAGGTAAATTATGCATGGATTTATTTTGGTCAAAGAGATAAAATAACCCCAAAGGTCCAACCGTCCAGTCAAAAAAGTGACTTAAAAACTAGTATGTATCCATGCGGGCTAATGCATGCTTATGACTTAGGCTTCCCACGATACTTAGTTGGCTTGGAGCGAGACGCGGAGTGGGCAGACAATCATTGGAGAGACCGGAGACATAGGTGACTGTCATCCGTCCTCTGAGTAGGGTCCCGGTTAAACAAGGGTAGACATAGAGCAATTACTCTTAATGAGTGCATGTGTGCGAGAGTCAAGTCTAGGTGAAAAGAATATTGTTCCCTGTGTCCCTTTATGAATGTTCATTTTCAAGAAATTTTTGTCCCTAAATGCATGTCGTTATTGAAAATAACTCTCTCTAATTTTTTTTTTTTTACAAAAGGATTTCACTAATCCTTTTCTACATGCAAAACAAAATTTTTAGGAAACAGATAACAAGAATATGAATACATTTTTGCCACTAAATTGTATAAAAAGTGAATATTTTCCTCATGTCTCTTAAAATGAAATATGGACATTCATTTAGGGACGGAGGGAGTTTTTTTTTTTTTTTTTTTTTTTGAAAAAAAAAATAGATAATGGTGGCACAAGTGGTTGCCTACATTTCCCTCATGCGGAGGAACTCAGGCCAACGTAGTTCGCACATAAGAAGATAGGGAGAAAAGCATTTGTAAAGTATAAAAAATATATTGGGGCTAAGTGGGGAAACACTATAGATCCTCTTAAAAAAGAAAAAAGAAGTATAAAAAATATATTTATAATTTTCTCCAGACCAAATATTAGTACAATAAATTAGGATTTTAGTCTCTTATCGTTAAGAATGTCCTAAGATGAAGAAACACATCACATAATGAATCTGGGATCCCCTTGCATGTCTAATCCGAGTTATGAACCCCTCTTTTAGACAACGAAAACCAGATTCAGAAACTGAAGGCTTGTCTTGTACGAGACATCCAGTTACAGATTACGAATTTTAATAGATGTACATAAAAAATGGGTAACGATGATGATGTTTAACATACGCAAGTGTAACCTACTTATATTCAGGTCCCAGCAGAGTTTCCACTTGGAGAATGTGAGAATTTTCATTACCCTTTATTTAACGGAACCATCATTTTACTTCTCGAGTTGCCATCATGTTATTGCATGGTGTAAATGAACCATTGATATTTTATGAATTCGGGGGTTAAGTTATTGAATTGGAAGGTCAAGGAGCACCAATCCACCCAATCAAATTTGGTATTGCTTCTAAATATCATCATCAGCTCATCATATTTTGTATCAATCAAGGAGCACCTAATAAATAAGATATTATTTATTGGT